>WHYT01016912.1:4777-52277 GCA_009806455.1 Tetrax tetrax
AAAAAAAAAAAAAAAAAAAAAAAAAAAAAAAAAAAAAAGAGAGAGAGAGAGGGGAGGAAAAAACCCCCCAAAACCTGGCAGGAGCGGGGGTGGGGTGGGGGGAAGCCTGCGTGTGTCCCGCTCCGAGGCTGGTAATCCGCATGAAATTGGGAGAGCCCGCACTTCAAATCCGGAGAGCAAAGAGCTGGCCCGGGCTGGCCCGGGTCGCGCTGGGGACCGACATCCCCGGACAGACGGACGTCTCAATCACCGCCGCGGTTCTGCGGAAACGGCCCCACGCGGGACACTGCCCCGGGCCGGTCCCCGGCGCTTCCCGCAGCCAGGTGAACCCCAAACTTCGCCCACCCCTTCCCAAGCCCAGCACCGCGGCTTCTCCTCCTCCAAAGTTGCGGAGGAAGCGTGTGCGAGCGCGTTTTGGGTTGTTTTCGTCTTCTTTTCTTTCCTTTATTTATTCATTTATTTATTTATTTTCGCCCTTCCGAGGAGGGGGTCGCGGGGGGATGCTCCGTCCCCGCGTGTCCGAGCTCCCTAAGGATGCTCTTGGACCTCGTCAAGAGCTCGGACGGAGGCTGCAGGGGCGAAGCGGGATTAAGACACCTAAGGCTTCACCTTTAGAATTCAAGCAGAAGGAACAGTAACTGTTGGTTCGTTCAAAGCTCTTCTAGATCCGCCCCCCCTCCTCTTTTCTTGAAAATCCTTCTATTGTGCCAATCAAGCAGATGGTTTGCAGGAAATATAGCTTGGCCCCAGTGACCGAAACTAATTTTAACTAGCTTTCCAAGCCTGGCACGTTTGTTTTGCTCTTACAAAATAGCTAAAAAAACAGCTGGCAAGGGTGAATTAAACCCATTAAAGACACATTTATAAGAAATTATATTCACATAGGTTGCTTGAAACCCCCCTAAGAGGGGAGAGATGAGCGTATTGAAATGAAAATGTCCCCGAACACACTACCCTCCTTAACATTGCCTGAGAGTCTCAAAACATTTTACTAAATAGATTAACTTGACTATTGTTTCGCATCACATTTATCAGCTTCATTAAGTGAATAGCTGAACAAATATATTACGCATGCATGAAAAGCTCTTTTGGGGGCTGCCTTATTGTGTCCTCAGCCCTGACAGGTGGTTAACTGTGTTTCTCTCTCCTCTCCCCCCCTCTCTCTCTGCGCAAAGAAAGAGGGATCTCGGACAGAGCGCGCAGCCCAGACTTGGCAAAGAGACCTCGAGGGGAGAGTTACTTTCTTTTCCCTCGCCATTCACGCTGGCCAGCCTAGAGCGCACGCAGCCTGAAACGCAACCAGATGATCTGATCATGTCAAGAGTAATTAACTTTAGTCTGGTCTCTGTATCTTGCTTGCACTTCACTAACTCCTTCCAAGCCTGGTTAATTTGCATCCTTTCTTCCAAATTTGATTATTTTTGTCCACTTTGTCCTTTTATCCTTTCCTCAACCTCCACCTTTGTTTAAAAAAAAAAAAAAATAATAATCTGAGATTGAACAATCCCCCTTATTTCTTCTCCACTGATCTGCCTAATGAGCAAACAACAGCACAAACTCCTTAAAAGCAGCTTTCATGAGCTAAGATTTGCACATTTTGGAGAACTAGGATTTGCAAAATGCAATATGGTATTTTATTTGTTGCCTTAATTTCATGATTATTTAGCACAGTGGAAACTAGCTGGGCACTGGGCAGCAGTTCGGATTCTCAGATGCCAGAGGCCAAGGTCCTGCCTGTTTCAGTTGTGGTTTCTCCCCCAAGAGTTTCCAAGTTTGACCGCGCAGGTGAAGCGTGGAGGATGAGAGAACATGATACTTTCCCATTTGTTTTTGCCAATATCTATTTCTCTCATTTTACTCAAGTAGGTAGGAAGAACTAAAAATCCTTTAGTCTTTCAAATCAGGTCTTAAATCTGCCCCTACCACCTCACTGCAAACCCAAGTGATGATCCTTTGCTTACGACGGTGGCAAATTTGTCTACTTATTAATTCACTGAAATCTCTAGGCTGTGGGTGGTTTTAAATGGTGGGAGTTGAGGTTCCTGTTACTTTTTCCACTCATAAAGCCCCAGATCTGTTCCCCATTCTCTGGGCTGCAACAGGAAGGACAACTTTCCTTGGAGGAAAGGTTGCTGTCAGGGCAATTCAACAGGAAAATGAATGTGTCCTGGGGCAGATTTCAGCAAATGTGATGGTTTGTTGTCACCTTAAACTGAGGGTCCTTTGAGCTCGCTCACTCCCTTGATGCCTGCCACAAGAGCAGACGTGGTCTTTTAGAGCCTGCTCTCCATACCTTTGCCTGCTGGACCAGTGCATGCAGACCTCTATGTCTCAGAGAAATAATAGAATTGGTATTTAACTGTCCTGTAGAATTAAACCAAGACCTTCTCATATTTCTACATCTTTTCTTAGAAGACCCAGACCATTAGCCTTCAATTACAGAATCATACAATAGTGTGGGTTGGAAGGGATCTTAAAGATCATCCAGTGCCAACCAGCCTGTCCTGGACAGGGACACCTTCCACCAGATCAGGTCGCTCAAAGCCCCGTCCAACCTGGCCTTGAACACTTCCAGGGATGGGGCATCCACAGTTTCTCTGGGCAATGTGTTCCAATGCCCCACTACCCTCACAGTGAATAATTTCTTCCTTCTGTCTAATCTAAATCTACTCTCTTTAATTTTAAGATCATTATCCCTCATGCTATCACAACAGGCCCCGCTGAAGAGTTTCTCCCCATCTTCCTTGTAGGCCCCCTTGAAGTACTGGAAGGCTGCTATCAGGTCTCCCCAGAGCCTCCTCTTCTCCAGGCTGAACAACCCCAAATCTCTCAGCCTGTCCTCATAGGAGATTCCTTTGACTTTTACCATGCCAACAAATTGACACTGTGCTTCCTCGGAGCCTAAGCCTCTCAGGAAAGGTTTAAAAGGGAAGCTTGGAAGAGAGATGCTGCTGAGAGCCTGAGTGCTTGGAAACACTTTCCCTAATGGAAAGCCTTCCCTAAGGTATGTGCTGATGGTGAGTAGCCAGAAAGATAGTGATGGGCTGGGAGACTCATTTTGCTGCTCCTAGGTGAAAAGACCTTCAGATACTGTGATCTAGTTGGGGAAACGGCTATCTTGGGGTTTTCCAGGTGGATGACAGAGAGGTTTTAAAGATTCAGTCACTGGCACTGTGGTGTATCACCCTGTCTGGAAAGTCATACTGTCCCTCCTGATGCAAATGCTTTGACCATGCAGGTATCAGCTTCTTGGCACAAACTCATTGCTGCAAGATTAGTCCTGATTTGAAGGTGTAGAGGTATCTTCTTCAAAACTCAGTGTTTTTCTCTGTTTGAGTCCTATGTGAAGGTACTGAAAGTTCTGTCAATAGGGATTAACCTACGCATCTTTTGGTGGGACTAAAAGCCATGTGATAAGGGAAGAAGAGAAACTCAAATACTCTGTAACAGTTATTTAGCAAGAGAAAAAGTGCAAAACTTCCTTGCTGGAATACTACAAATCTCTTAAAATTGGAACGGCGGAATGTCTTAAAAAAATAAAATAATAAAATCATTTGTGAGTTCTAGGATTTTTAAAAATCATCAAATTCCCTGCAGATTTAGTGATTTCACCCTGGAAGCATTACACCGGTGTCCCTTGAGGCAATGGATTCAGAGTTAAATGGTTCTGTTCCAGACCATGCCCTTTTCATGGCTATATTCATGTCTATAGGCTGCTGGCAAACTGTAGTGCATCCATGGAGGAAAGGACTATGTGCAGGCTTCTTTGGAGAAGATGTAACACTTAGTTTTTGTTTGTGGGGTTTTTTTTTTGGTTTTTTTTTTTTTTTTCCCCCAGGAATAGAAAGCAATTGATATGGAGTACGTTTGATTTCTGGAGTTCTAACAGAAAAGGGCTGACAGATTCTGTCCCTCAGGGTTTACCTTCATAGAGCCCATGACAAATGAATTAGCAAGCACTGGTCCATGTGTGCTCCCAGTTACTTTGTGTAAATTGGAAAGTCAGATGAAAGAAGGGAACTGTTCTTCTGTTGTCCTTTGGGGATGCTTTTTTACAAAGTGAGGTGCTTCAGGTAGAGAAAACCAAGGAGAATGGAGCAGTAATGCCTGAAAAACAAATAGCTTCATAGTCTTACGCATCATGAACATCTTGTCAAGATTCTGACATGTAGGTCTCTGGATTCAGGATGACTGGCCCCTTGTAGAGCCAATAGATTTTGCATGGGATCTCCACTCGTGAGAAAGAGCTGTTCTCTTTAGAAAACATTTGGCTCATCATGGAGCCTAGAACAGGACCGCCCTTCTTCTGGACTTTCTTTTGCAAGCAGTGCAGCTTCACGATGTTTGGAGATGGACTCTTTCATTTTATCACTGGGGAAAAGCTGATGAGGTTCTCATTTTCCTTGCACTTGTAAATATTTATTGGAATAGCAAAGACCAGAACCTTTCTCACGAGAGCTTCCCCAACCTGTACGTTCCTTCTCAGAGAATTGTGTTTCTTTCTGGCAAGCAGAGAAAAATGCCTTACTTGTTTTCCACCAGACATGAGATTGGATATGGTGAAACGTGTTGCCCATTTATGCCTTCAGCTTTCTGAAAGGAAACGGAAATCTCTTGGACTAAGGAGAGTGTGGGCTTGTAAAGAAAGTTGTAGAAAAGCTTTTCCTCATGCCTTTGGCCAGAGAATGTTGCTCATTCTGTCAGGGCTGAAGTCAGGGGTAAAACTCATGCTACTCTCAATGTGGTGGGGTTAAGCCCTAGAAGAATTTGAATGTACTTGTCTCTTTTCAGTACTTTGGCAGGAGTGTTTTGATACTGCAGGGGGAAATATCAAAGACGACTGAAGTTTAGAATTAGACAGCCAGGATGTCTGAACAGGATCTTAATAGTCTGAAAGAGGTTTCCTCAGGTTTCTTGTCACACCTATAGAATTCAGAGCTACTCAACAAAAATCACGTTTTAGTGGTTGTATGCACATTTTTGTCTCATCATGGCATGAATTTTGTCTTTTTTTCATCTTTTTCTTTTTCCATTAAAAATGTAAGAATGTGAAGACCCTCAAATCTTGTCTTTCTAGGAAGGTCTTTAGGGGTATTGGATGGGATTTAGCAGATTTAACATTTGACTTGAGGAAATCTAGTAAGGTCATGTTGTCCTGTCCTCTTTTTTGAGGAGCCATACTCTGGCTGCTGCTCATCAGATCCAGAAAGGTCAGGAGAGAGGAGGTTAATGTAGCTTTAAGATGTATTTACATCCTCCAGATTCATGGGTGTCCTGGGGTAAGGGGTAGTTATTTAGTGTCTTTTAAATAGTTCTGGCTCAGGTCTTAAATGGAAATCTATTCCCTCACATATCAACCTTTATCAAGCTTTCCCCAATGGTATCACACAAAAAAATGTGTCTATCCTTCCTTTTTGCTGAAAGTTTACTGCTCCTATAGAAAAAAAATATCAACTGAAGAAAAGGCTTTTTGATCTCAATTCTAATGCTACAGCCCAAATATTTAAAAGAATCTTTTGAGAAGGATGAAATAACCATGGGATTTGCAAGGTGTATTAATCTGAGCAGAAGGATCCAGTAATCTGATCTCTTTCTTTGGAAAAATTGATCCATACGAGGGCTTGCATCCGGTTTCAGACCCCACAGTACAAAATGGGACCGACTCTGGTCTGGGCTGGGCTGAGATCAAAATTCAAAACTGGAGTATTTGCACTCTGGGCAGATGGAGCAGGACTGTGAAATAGTCTCACTATTTCCAAGAAAAATATATAGTCTTTGTATGGAAGCTTTAAGAAGAACCTTACCTTGGCTTATTTTCCATCTACCGTCCTATTTATGTGAGAGTGAGCCTTTCCCTTGAAGGAGCTGCAGCTCCTGTTCATCCCACTTCTTGTGTCCCCAGGAAGCCAGGATATTTCAAACTCGCTCTTCGTCTTGGGAAGCCAACTCCAGCACCCAACTACGCTGTTTGGCCACACGGAAAAATCCTCAAAGACAGACAATGAAAGTCATCCTCCTGGGTGGGGGACTCTTCAGCTCTCACGCCAGGGATGCAGGATGTCCCCTGGGGCCACGTGGCCAAGGGGACTGTCCTCCTCCCTCAGCCTGTTCACTGTGAGGTATGTCCTTACGGCAAAAATTACATCTGTAACTCTCTTGCTTAGGTGTGGTTTAAGTGGTGCTCTCCTGAAGAGCTGCCGTTAAATCATAGGGTTTGTTTGATGACAAATTTTCCAGCAAAGATTTGTTTAAGCAAGACAGCCAAGTAATTAGTTATAGCTTTTTAAAAATGTGCACTTTGTTTTCTTTTCCTCTTCATTTAAATTCCAGAGTGCGAAGGACTCTCATTTTAAAGTAGATTTTAACCATGACTAGAGAAGCTTAGTTATCAGTTATGCACTATAAACAATATGGGGGGCGGGGGGGATGTTTTGATCAGAGCTATTCAGTCCTTGCTTGCTAATCTAATTACAAAGTGTAGGTTTCCTGACACGGAGCTGCTTGCATAGAAAAGGCTTTTCTCACACCTGGTGGATTGTTTAGCCAGGCTTTTTAAATGCTTACAGTTTTAAAGGAAAAAAAAAAAAAATCTTTTTAAAAAAACAAGTTCCTGTGTGGGGCAATAGAAAGAATTTAGTGGTTGTCAACATGAGTTTAGTATAAGGGTGCTGTGTAAAATGTGGGTTCACTTTACATTGACCTTTGGACAGAGTAGCCCAAAATGTTGTTTTATTTTTTTTAATTTTTTTTTTTTTAATTAAGGGCTAAGGAGAGTATGCAAGATAACAGATGTCAGTGGCTATATTAAGTTAAATATGCACCTGTGTGTATTTATCTATGTATGGACGCACATCATGCTCCGATATTTTTGGATGTTTATTGTCAGCGCCTGGAGTGCTCTGCAGCTCTGAAAGGGCAGCTTTGAATCGCAGCCCCAGCCAAACACTATTTTTATCCTGTTTAGTCCCCCCGGCTCCCTACAAACAAAATAAAGCACCTTGTCGAATAAGGGCCATTGAGCAGGGATGATGGGTTAAGAGCGGGGGTCCGAGGTGGCGGCGTGGGTGCTTGTTTATCAGGGAGGAGTTGTCAGTTGTTGGCTGGGCCGGTGAAAGGAGGGACGCCGGAGTCTGATGGCTGGGAGAGCATTGATGTGAGGTAACGGGGTAATCGGATTGAAAGCGAGCCATGGTATTTATGTCAGTTCACATTTCGTCAAATGAATAATATGAGGTTGCTACCTAGGCCGGGCCTTGGCCCGGGGGTTGGGTTATAAAGAATCTAAGGCCTCATTTGATTCAAATATAAATTAATTCTCACTGGAGCGTTGGCTGATTAATCTATTTGCATAATAGTAGAAAAACTGCAGTGTCGTTACTTTTGCGGGGATTTGGACAAGAAAAGCTTTAAATTCATTTGCAAGAATAGTGTGTGAGAAGTCAGGGAAGCAAAAGCACCTCTATAGGGCTCCTGAAGCCATTTGTTTTTCCCCCGACCCCAATGTGCAAAACCGAAGGCTAAACTTGTTCACACGGAAGCCGGACGCCCTCCTGAAAGAAAATTGTGTTCTGATGTCTAGTTACACTTACATTTTTGTATTGGATGTAAATAGTGTTGCTTTCAGGAGTTAGAACAATGACATCCTCTATAATTTTCCATATTTAGTGAAAATGAAGCCTAAATAAAAAAAAAGGCATACTGTGTATGTGGAGTAAATGTTGAATTGCAGCAAAACTATGTGGAGAGAGAAAGAACCAGGGGAATCAAATTCCCTTGAAAAGTAAATGCTATTTGTGTGTAAGCCAGGTTATAATTTGCCATAGGGGAATGAGAGATCATGGTTCCGCTGGCCACATGCATCTTAGCGCAGCGAGGGAAGGAGAGTGAGTGGGTCTTGGTGCTGTCACTGGGCAGAGGCTCGAAGAGAAAAGAGCTTTTTTCTTTCCTCCCCCTAAAAAGTCTCTCCAGCATTTCGCTTTTGGAGACAACACCTGAAGCACACCCTTACAGAGGACAATGCACGGGGGGTGTGCACCCACACACCTGCACAGTCACATAAACATATTCTTCTGTCACATCCCATTTTTTTCCCCCTGAACTTTCAGGTGACATACTGTGTGTTTATATTGCCTGTATAAAATGTTATGTAGGGTTTGGGTTTGGTTTTGTTTTCTCACTATCCACATGACTGTAGCGTTTGGCTGTTTGGTGAAGTATTCTATGTTTGCACACAGACACTGAGACTGTTTTGTGAATCATGTTTGGGTCCATTGAGTGGATAGAATAGAGTAAAATTCACAAAACACAGCAGCGAGCAGTTAAAAAAAACCATAATCCAAATCCTGCTCTCATTGAAGTCTGTAGCCATTTTGCCAGTGAGAAAAAAAACATCCTTTAATTACACAGAATGTAAACCTTCCAGCAAGGATGTTAGGATGCAGTTATAGGGGATCAGCGCACGTGTGTACTGGGAACCTCCAGGTCCATATTCTCTGGAGTTAGCTGAGTACTCACAGAAAAGTTGGGATTCTACATGGACTCACTTGCATTTTAAAGTATCCACTAAGATTAGGGATGTTGGGGTTTTGTAGTGAACATACCCTTTCTGCAGACTATAAAGGTTTTCACTGTGACTTTGTTTGCTTCTGCTACTGTCCAATGACTGCAAACACAGACAGCAGGGACAGGAGATGTCCCACCTACCCTCTTCAGCTAAGGGCTGAGAAAGCTCACGGCTGTTTTCAATGAAACCTCTGAATTTGGACACTTAGGAAGAATCAAATTGATGTTGTGGATTCTAGTTACTCTTCAGCAAGTATAGAAATTCTTCAGTTCCTAGGCAGGAATATTGTAATTTGTAGATCATCTATAAATATGTCCACACAGGGGAAACTGGGTTTTGTAGGAGTGTTGCCAGTATTTGTGGATGTCCTGGGCATCCACAATTGAGGTTGGATCTTGCGCTGAGGCTTTCTCAATGCCAGTGGTGGTGTACTGACTTACAGGGATGTTTCCCATCAGGGCTCTTCAGCTGGTTTGGCAGCTGGTTGTTGCTGGATGGAGAAGGTCTGATTCCTCCTGCCTCGTCCCCTTCTTGCTGCTGGCTGCGTAAGCCTACGTACGGTCTTCTGCATCAGCTCTGGCGCTTAACAGATCCTGTGCCAACCTGTCTCAGTGTCCCAGCAGAAAATTAACCCGAGGAAACAAAAATAAGTAGGGTTTTTTTGGCAGTGTAGCAAGCTATGGCTGAGCGCAGGGCGCCAAGAGGGCTGAAGGCAAGGCAGCAGAGAGGGAAGGGCTGCAGGGCCGGCGGTGGTGGCAGGGATGTGGCAGGTTCACCAGCTTTTGCGGTGTGCAAGATGTGATGTGACCTCAGGTTGGAATATGTAACTCCATATTTGTTTCTTAATTTTTTTGGTTACTGCTTCTAACTTCTGAGTTTTGTTTTATCTTTTTTCTTTTTTTTTTTTTTTCTTTCCATAGTGTAGCCCACCAACACTACGCTTCTAGTGTAATTATTATTTTGACCTGGCTTTTACCCTGTTGATAGCTTTTCAGAGCAATTTGTGCTGTTCCTTAGTTGAATGCTGTCTTTTTTTTCCGAGCTGGGAATTAGGCAAAAGATCTTAACAAACTGCCATTGAAAAAGGCAAGATGGTAGTCAAAACCCCTTATTTATGTAAAAAAAAAAAACCAACCAACGCTGTTATAGTGCCTCTATGTTCGCTATGGCAAGATGGGTGTCTGAAAGCACAAAACAAATTGATCCTAGCCATGGTCATAAAGCAGCTACACTGCAGTATTTTTGTGGTTAATTCTTGTGGAAGGGGAATGTCTGGGATCTGCAGAAGGTTGGGCCATACAAGCAAATGACATGCCTGATTAACAGAATGTTGTTAGGAGATAATAGTGACTCTGCTGTCTTGCTCTGGTATTTATGAAGAGTAAACAAGAAAAAGCCAAGACATCTGCTTTCTGAACAGAAGCCCTCAGTCAGTTGACAACCTTCTAGTCCAATTACTCCATGTCTTTTACACTCAATGATTGATGTAGGCCTGATCGTTTAATCTGTGGGAAGTTGGAGGCAAATGAAATGGAGCCTCTGTGCTTTTCTGACCGACCTGGGTAACATACCCACTGGAATTAACTGTGAGTACTTAAGACAAATACAAGACTTGACTTCTATTTACCTTGATGGAGCGGAAAGACGAGATGCCTAATGTATTGAAGACAGTACAAGGCACCAAGGCTCCTGACTTCTTTTCGTGGTCATGTCTGTGGAGTAAAACGATGTAAATCGTTTAACTTCACTGAGCCTTTCTTACTCCATCCCTCAGGCCTGGAAATAGTGTTCATAGTACCTACTTATATAAGTTTTTTTCTGAGACTTAAGACGTCGATCTACTTCTTTCCATACGTTACCAGAAATAGACATTAAATTACTTACAGGTTAAAGGAATGTTTCTTGTTTCTCCATTGTACCTTTGGTCCTTGTTATATAATTTTTACAGTTTAGATATTAACTGATTTTACATCCAGTAACTCAGACGGGGTTAGGGGAGAGTAGCAGAAAACAAAAACAGGTACTTTTTTCTTTCTTTCATTGCTGTTGTGTCAAAATTGTGAGACAATATTACATGTGATAATAATGACTAAAAAAAGCTGTTGGATGGGCACTGCTGATTTGTCAAAGTTGTTTCCTATTTGTTTTGACCGCATGAGTCTATGGTTTCACTTGTGGCAGTTCTGGCACTCGTTTGACCTCTTTGTGAACTGGTTTTGTTCAGTAACTCAACGGGCAGTTCATCAAGAAAACAAAAAAACCCCAATTTTTTAAAATTGGGTTTTATGGTTGAACAAAAGGTATTAGTCCAGCTAGGGACATAGGTGTTTTTATTTTTATTCCTCTTTCCTGTTTAAATTATGGTATGAGAGAGATGTGTGTCAGGAAATAAAAAGAAAGAATCCCTCTTCAAAGTTAGAATAGGACGCTTCTGACCTTCCTCAACCAGACTTATCAGTCAGAAATATTTGGCCCAAGGTAGGTTTGAAAGTGATGGGGTTTGCATTTTTTTTTTTTCTATTTTTCTCATCCTTCATTTTTCTCTTCATGTCTTTCTATCCCAGAGCTGTCAGAGAGAGAGACAGGCTAAGGTGAGCATAATAAATCCAGAGCAAAGGGCCAGGTGGGCTTCTCTGGGCTGGAAAGCTGTGAGTACAGTCTGCATGAAAATCCTCTTTGTACGCTGTACAAGCTGTTTGCTCGCAGTTGCCTTTGGTAAGGTCTTAGGCTGGGTAAGCAGGCAGGTCAGCTTACGAAACAGCAGAAGGAAAGGTATCAGTAGGTCTTTGAATGTAGAAACACCATTACAAGCTGTTTCAGCGCCAGTTACGAAGTCAAGCTGGTAGCCAGCCTTCCTCGCCGGTCTCTGTCCACCCATAATTTTATGTTTTGCATTGTTTGTCGGTCAGGGTTGAACAAACCTGTGTGTGAAACTTCAAGCACAGCTCATTACTGGTAAAAAGGAAACAAGGAGCTTTTCGTGTCTGCTGGGTAAGTCAGATATATGACACGGAGAGAAATGATCTTCCTCTCAGAGCTGTAGAAAGTTGAACGGCAGAAGTAAATAACCAACAATGGGATATGCTCAACAATATTTATGTGAGCTTTGTGTTCTCAGATACACTTGGATGGCGGTGAATTGTCAGTTACTATATCAATCTGCCAAGTATGAATAGCTCTCAAAGAGCTTGAACGTTCTCATGTTAAGGCATCTGTAAAGCTGACAGACATCATGCATGATATTGATATGACCTCATTCTGAGGGCATATAAATTAAATCATTCCTAAGCAAGGGCATCGGCTCGCTCAGCAATCCTCATGTAGAAACATGAGGCATTTTGCAAACAGGCAGATACCCTGGTACTGCCTATCAGATCGGGGGGGTCCAGTTTGTTTTTATCGGTTTTATACTGTACTCATCACCAGGGCTGACACAGAGAGCTATAGAGTTTTCACTAAATTGTCTTTATTTGACAGAGGACCTTTTTGGGAAAGAGTGGAATTTGTATCGTACCTGTAGCATGACTGTACTTAAATGGTGGCTGAATGGGAGTCCGAAGTCATAGCCATAGATTACGGATTATTTACTTACTCTCAGGTAATTATTTGAGTTCTAGGTGGATTGTAGGCTTCTACGTTGAACCATGTGGTATTTAATACACAGTACTAATACTTTCCACCTCATCTTGTTGCCTTCTATGCCAGGTTGAGAGCTATTCCACAGATACTCCCTTCAGAATCTTAGGCAGCTCTGATCAAGTCAAAAGTGCTCTTAATTCGCTGCCTTCCTTCTGTAGAATGGCCACAGCTGATCAAACTAATTTCTGAGAAAAGATCACACAGTAATCCAGCAAACGGCATGCAAACTCTTCTCTTTAGCAGCCAGTACCCCATTTTAGTTGTTTTTCAGTGTTTTTCTTCTCACTGACAAAACGAAGATCCTCCACGCTCATTATTGCCTAGGTATCTTCCATGCTGTACCTTCTGACAAGTAGCGTACTTGTGTTGCTAGCACATTCTCTGTAATTGTCCCAGTAAACATCTATTGGCAATTATTAGAATCTATTTTCAAGAAAATGCTCTTGATGCAGGTCTCAGTTTGTATCTTTGTAGCACATCAGAGCTTTCCACCAGTGCAACTGAGCACGTACATTGTTTTTATCTGGTAGTCTTCATGCTCACAAGCGTGAAGATAGCTGATATGCGTGAAGATATGATATATGCGTAAACTGACTGTGTGGTATGCTCATGGCCTCTGAGCTGGATGGGCTCCAGCAACTGGAAACTCCAGGATGGTGTGTTTGGGGAAAGAGATCTGCAGTTCCTCTCTCTGTGACTCGGGCCCTATTTTTCTGTTGCATTGTGGAGCTGGGCTGTTCTTACATGGAAGAGTCTACGTACCCTTTTGTGCTACCAGAAGTTCACAAAGATATCTGTATTTGCTGCTGTATGGGATCATCTCCTCAGGACTCTGTGACCTCTCTGTTGACTTTTAGACACAAACTTCTGAAATTTCTGTGTTGGACCCCACATAAGACCCCACATGCCATGCAGACAGATGCTCAAAAGCTTTACAAAAAAGAACTTACAGGAATGGTATTTAGGACACTATTGCTGAATCTAATCTTCCTATCATGTTGGTTGACTAATTCTAGTTCTCTGCAGGCCAAAACTAATTGGGCAAAATCTGTAATAAGATCTTATGGATGTGTAACTTTTTCACTGAGATCTAAATCATCTATTGAAATCAGGTAAAAGTGTTTATGTAGAGATATTCTATGAGTTTTTTTTCTTGGCAGGATGAAAGGTCTGTTTTTAATGTAAGAGATCTGTTAAAAGCCTACCATAGGGCCAGGAGAGTTGTAATTTTAGCCACTGCGGCTCCTTTGCTAGGGCATATCTCAACGAATCCAACTCTGCTGAAGCTATACCTTTCCTGCTAGGATATCCATGACCTGTATGGAGGTCTAGGTTTTGACTTAGCTGTAGTGACCAGTGACTCATTACAACTGTGCTTCCATCAAAATTCCCAAATCCATTAATTAGCAACTTCATTGTGAAACTGAGACCTAAAAAACCCCATTCCGAATAAACACTGGCCTCAGAGGATATCTTTTATGTTCAGGTTAATAAATCTATGTTACACAATTACAGACTTGCTGATACAGGACAGCAAATGAAAACAAAGAGGATTACAACACACAACTTAGTAGCCTGGGACTACTTATATCAGCTATTAAAGATGATCGCTGATTCTTGATGGTTTCTGAGAAATTCAGGATCTAGAAAAGAGATAGGATAGAAGGAGAAGCTGAAGTCGTATTTCCAAACTGAACAGAGAAACTTGCTGCTTGGTTCTTAAAGTTATACAAGATATGAAGAAAGAGAAAGCAAAAGAGGCTTTCTCCCTCTGCATCACTCTTTGACATACACAGGCTCAAGACTTACCATCATGCTGGGAATATTCTGTCCACCACCTCAGGCTAATGTGGTGCATATGCTTGGTCTGCATCCTCAACGCTCACGTCTTAATATTGTGGTCTCTTTTGCTATAGAAAGTACGTCAGAGGCCATGTTGTAGGCTGCATGGCACTCAACTGCAGGCTTTAGATGCTGTTAAAATACTCGATTCTCAATAGGAGTACGCTCGACCATGACTGACAAGGACATTGTAAGAAAATACACTGTAGGAGGAGAGGTGAGAGAACAGTCTTGACCAAGTGTGAATGATCAAACAAAAATGAAAGAGGATCCCCATTCAGCGGTATGCATAAACCAATTTGAACATAAGCCATGCACCAGTTCCTCCAGTGAACAAACACTCCGTTAAATGCATTCTTGAAGAGTATTGCACTGAAATAAATTGTTTTCACTTGCAAGACCAAGGACTTTCCATGAGACTAAAATGCATGAGGCCAGGTCTTGCATGGACTTACACCACATCAAGTCCCACTCCTTAGAGCTGCCATTCACAGGATAAATGTCAAACCAGAGTTGTTTTGGTGGGGTTGCAAGGTATTAAACCAGTTGCTGTGGTTCAGGCAAAGGGAAGTATGGTTCTGAGTCAAGAGGAATAGCTGTGGGAGGAAGGAACCCACCTTCAACATGAACCTAGAGAGTGACCTGTTTTGTTATACGTTGAAAATGGTGCTATTTGCCAGAATACCCTTACCTGCCTGGCTTAAAATCCTTCTGCTCTATCTGTCTAGTATAGTTCATTGCCAAGCACAAGTTAATTAACTTGCAGTTCCTGTGGCTCCGTGGCTATTCCCTTAACACTCGTGGGGAGTCCTGGCTCCAATGTGCAATTAACTCATCTGTTAAAAACTCCCCCAACTCCCATTTCCTATCTATTTGTACAGCACCTGACACAGTGAACCATCACCTAATTGAGGCCTCCAGATTCCTCTTTCTTTCCTTTTTTCCCCCCTCGTTTGTCTGTGCAATGGGAGTGAAAGGAGTTTAACTCTGATTTCTGTGGGCTGGTGTTTGCCGAACGTTTGCCAGTTACTCTTGACTGGCAGTGATATTTCTGATTCCCATCCCATGCTCATCAGGCCAAGGCTGCGTAGCTTTCTAAATCAGCTAGAAGCAGCTGCCTTTGGCTACCCTTATTTTTAGGATTAAATAGTAAAATATTTTGTTACTCTGCAAAATAACATGATAAAATGATTATTTGTAGTTATTAATTTTCATATTGTTAAAAATATATTTTTATTAAAGGTATTGCTATTATTTAATTATATTTAAATTATTATTTTAGTATTATTAAGGGCAAAAGAAAGATGAAGACGACTTTGTTATCATATAGAACATAACACAACTTGCTGTTGACCAATTTTCTAGCAAAATTATTCATCAGTGATTTTATCTAGTACGAAGCACGTTGTCTTGTCCACCAGTAGAAAATGACTGCTACATGACAGATACTTGCATTAAATGATCCTGTCTTACTGGCTTAATTACAGCATGATTATAGCTCTGCTATTTCAATGTCTTAACATACATATCTCTCAAGCTAAATGAAAAAATGAAAATTTTCCACAGTGTTTATTTTCATTTTAAACTGTTGATGGTAAACAGTACTTCTGCATTTTCCAGAAAGAAATGATAGATTATCACTAACAATGCAATAAAACCAATTCATTGATCTTAGCACTTGGCTTGCCAGAAACAAACCACGCTGTTTACCCCATTATTATATGATCCTGTTCACTGAAGCTAACACTAAAATTAAAACTTTCTAGTGAAAGGTGGCCCATGTAATATTTGGAGGTGGGATGTATTTGGTGCATAGCTATGATAAACAAAGTGTGATGATAAAATTCAATTGAAAATCTAATGGCTTTGCATTAACAGCAAATAAAACAGAAAGGAGACAGGAAGATGGGTGAAGCTGTGAGAGGGGTTAGTTAACATTTTTAAGTGATTTCCCCCCCCCCTTTTTTTTCCCTAGACTTTAATCGTGTCAAGGGCCGTACCACTGCTTTGGAATTCGATCCAGTATGGCACAAATCTCAGGGCAAAAAGGTCGGTAACAGCCCGTTAGGACCTTTTGAACTCTGTCTGCTCTGCAAACACATCCTCTGAAAAGAGGTGAGCCACTGTCCAAAGTAGAGCGATACTAAATTAAAACACTCATAAAGCCTTGCTTGGCTAGTGATCTCTCTGCTAGCGGCGGTTCCAGTTAATGCTGGGTGAATAGGAGGTGCTATTTCCAAACCCTTAGTTGCCCTCTTACATAAAAGGAAAAGCCCAAGGACATATTAATTAATTAAACATCGTTTCCTTTTTCCTCCCCAAGGAAGACGAGTGCTTTTCTATCCTTCCAGGGCAACCAGCTAGGATAATTTAGCCACAAACAAACAAAAAAGAACAAACTGCGAAGAGAGACAAAACCCTGAGGCATTTTCTCTCCTTTTTCCATCTTTCATTAATGGCTTGGATCTGTGCGGGAAAGGACCCCAAGCCCGAGCTTTGCACAAAACTCATCCAAGAGTGAAGAGGGCAAGCCGAGCACTGAGCCTCTCCAGCTGCCGTGAAGTGAATGGCTTTCTGAGGGCTATGAATGCTCGCTGGCCCTCCCCATACAATGTAGGTGTTACTGCTCACGCGGAGAAAAAACGAAGCCAATAATCACTGGAAGGGGAGAGCAGGCTGTCCTGGGCAGGGGGGGGGAAGCGCTGTTTCTCCTAAGGATGTGAAATTGTGCCGCCTTCTTTTTGGTAAGAGGGACTGGGCATGAGCGGTGAGGCAGGGTGATGCTCTTGAAGGCTGGGGGCACTTGGAAGGAAATGTTCTGTTCTGAGTATGAAGGGATAAAAAGTGTGTTTTGCAGTGAAATAGCAAAAAGCCCCTCCCCAGACCCCAAGAGGTGGAGTAGCACATCTGAAGGTGCATACTTTTCTGGGCAGAGTTTCATAACCAGTTCCTTCTGGCTTTCTGCACCTACCTACAGCATTTATGTATCTGCATGTGGCCGAGCAATTAATTAAATGATACTCCGCTGTTCTCCTTCATTCATAAAATTAAATACCAAATTCAATTGCTAGCGACTCTTCTGTAAATGACTTCAGCTTACGCGAAGAAGAAATCAACTAGTGATCACAGCGATAGCAACGATCCTGTGCTTTCTAATAGCAATTGTGTATGCACGTACGCACCTGTACACGAGAGAGCTCGTTTGATCTGGAGAGAGGTGGAGACGCAGAGGACGTGGGTGTAATAGGGCTTTTCCATCTTCATCTTCCAGCGTTATTACATCTGGTCTCTCTTTTTTCCCCCCAATATTTGTTTTGCCCCGCTCATCTTCGTATTTAACGCGCACCTTTGGGAAGAAGAGAAGACAGCAAGCCGGGCAAGTTGGGTGAGATCAGATGCCTGCACTTTAAACTCTGATCTTGTTCAGCTTGTGTTTAGACCTCCTGAAGGCCTTTTGCATTAGTTACTTTTGGTCCGAGCAGACCTTTACTCTTATGTCGGCACAAAGGGGTTAGGTGCAGCGCTTTCTATGGCAAAAAGCCCTCGCTGGGGCTGAGCAAAATCTCAGCTTTTTCAGGAGCAGAGCGACACAAAAGA
Organism: Tetrax tetrax; assembly: GCA_009806455.1. Classification (NCBI taxonomy): domain Eukaryota; kingdom Metazoa; phylum Chordata; class Aves; order Otidiformes; family Otididae; genus Tetrax; species Tetrax tetrax. The sequence goes on from WHYT01016912.1 coordinate 22,419, forward strand.
TTTAAGGGGGGAAATTGTTAAAAGGGAAGCCCTTTTCTCTTTGGACTGAATGCAGTGGGGAGATTAAAACTTTCATTTGAGATTTTGCTGTATTCATAGTAGCGAGGCCATGAATAGGTCTAAGTCAGAGCCCACAGTGGTTGTGGTGTGCCCTTTTATTCTCTGGCACATCTTCAGACACAGGTTGTTTTGCACTTGAAAGAGGTGAAAGAGGGGAATGTGGGATTTTGACAGCTGATATTGGCCTCTGAGCTCTTGATGGGGATTTTCTAATTAACCCCAAGGGCCCATCAGGTGGTCAAAATAGAACGATTTCTGTCAGAAAGGGCAAAAAGTTGGAATTTTCTACCTTTTTTTTTTTTATTTTGGACAAATACACTGAGGATTATTTTAAATGTCATATAGAAGCTGAAACCAATGATGATGAGGATTTTAGAAATTTTTAGGGCCTCTAAAGCTCAAAATTTCAAGGGAAACTTCCTTGCTTTTGAAGATATTATCCTGTGCTTTATATAATAACACCACCACCACCACTAATTTAAGCAAATGCCTTTTGATCCCGACGTACTTCCTCCAAATCTGTAACACTGAGACAGTTTGAGGTGGCACGCTCCCACCCTTTCCTCTCCAACTCTGGGGTTTGGGGGGCAGTGAGTCCTAAGAAATCAGCTTACTGATCCTTACTACAGGTATGCAACTGGCAAAGCTTGTTAGGAAAGCAGTCGTAATGTAAAAATGTTGGACTAGAGGTGTGATATTTTGTGCACTGCATAAAGCTTGCAAAACTTACTCCTTAAGTTCTGCAGGGCAAAATGTTAGCAGACTTGTGTGCATTGCAGTGTTGGAGGTTGTGCAATACAGAAGAATGTGAAGTTTAAAGGCAACCGCCCTCGTTATCTAGTCTTCTTCTAAATCTACCATGCAGGATGGAGGATTAAGATGCTAGGGAAAAAAAAAAAATCTTGAGAGTTGTGATATTTGTGACTTGAGAAGCTAACAAACGCAAAATTTTGTATGCTAGTGGTGCTGAAAGAAAAATGGAATGAAAACTTAATTTTACATGACTTGGTATAGACACTTATGTGGGATGAATAAATATATTATTAGGTCTAAGAACTAGCATAGAAACTTGAGTGACTTGTCCAAGACAATATTAATTTACTTTTTCTGTTTGATGTACCTGAGAGCTGTAAATGAAAAACTGTATCACACAGGAGAGGAGGAAAAGGCAGAAGGAACATGAAGGAGGGTGAAAAGAATCCTACTGAATTAATTAATCTAAAAGTAATAACAGATCTAGCTGGAACAGGAGATATCTTTCTTTATTCCTCTGCCTGTCCAAGGCAAGCCACAAATTTCTTCTGCACCTCAGAGCCAAGGGTGAGAAGTTGCAATGGTTTCTCCTTCCAGTCATGGCAAAGGTCATATGGGACATCTCTGCTTTGTCTGTTATCTCTTCAAATGAGAAGTATACCTCTTCCACGTTTTCATATCAGTCAGGTCCAAATTTTATGTGATTGAAAGTAGCACCCTGGACCAATCCTAGGTTTGTGCTGGACAGGAACACAGACGGACTGAGGAAAGGAGTATGATAATAAAGCTAAATATACATCAATAGTGAATTTATCAGAATACTGCTAGCAAAGGGTAGTCATTGAGAGGAGAGAACAGAAAATGTAAGGATTGCAGAACCAGGCCAAATGTTTAAAAAGAAAACTTGCTTTGGTTTGCATTTGGCCACAAGATGTTTGGGACAGGTCCAAAATTTTTTTCTTCTGAAATTCAATGAGTGAGTTTTGAGCAAACAGAGCCAAAAGCTGTGGAAACTGAGCTGTTTCTGGTCTTACCTAACACCTGGAGGCAAATAGAGGGACATGTTGACTTCCATAATGTAAAAGAGACGTCCTGTCTTCTGCTTTTACAGAACCGTAGTTACTTTAGCATGACGGGTGAAATTTTAGCTTGAAAGGATGAAAATAATCTCATCTGGTTATTGAGACCCAAGATCAGTTTGTAAAATTATGCAGGGCTAGTGCTTAGCAGTTAAAATAGATGCTAAATAACTGCAAGAAATGAAATATGAAATCCAACAACATACTCCGTGAGCCCCTTGGAGAGTCCAATTCCTCTAATTACTAATGTTAGAAAGAGTTAGCTACCCCAACGGAGATTTTTGGATGTCTGCCTAAATGGAGAATGCATGCCTAAATATCATTTAATGGTCTTGAGAATATGAATGAATAGACTTGACTTGGGTCAGGAAAACTCCTATGCTTTACTTAGCCAGGGATTATTCTAAGAAACCTGATGAAATACAGACATTTATCCATCTTCACTGAAGTTAAATTACTAGTATTTCTTCTCACCTAACACATGCTGGAAACAGACTGATTTTTTTTTTTTTTTTTTTTCCTCCAGACCCGATCAGCATTGCAGCGTGGATGAACAAGACATTCATCTTGCTGACACATCTTGTTTCAGCTGTTGCTGTGACAAATTGTTTTTGCTATAGTTCAGCTGAAGTGCTGCAGAGTCGCTGGGAGTGACTACTGTATTCCAGGCGTTGTTCATAACAGATTTTAAATTGTTTCTTGAGGACAGCTTTAAATCAAAATCAAAGCGAGTGTTACAAAGCACTGTCAACCCCAAATGCCTTTACGTAGAGAGAGCTACTGCTAGAGGGACAAACAAGTGCAAGTGGTTCTCGGTCCTCATGAACCTAAAAAATCTGCCCAGTTTCTCAGCAATGTTATGCACAGTAACTTTTGCCAGAACATGTAAGAAGGGAATGTTTCTTCTTGTGGGGAGGATTTGGCTCCTGAAACAAGATCCCACTTCCAGTGCCTATCAATAAAATTCATTGTTTGGGAGCTTGCCTACATATTTTATGAAAACTCCAGTGCTTTTCCAGCACTGATTGCTTCAGATTATGAGATAAGATTTCATATGTTTTGGCAGGGGTGGAGAAAATAATTCTACCATGATGATGATGATGCTATGTGATATTAAAGACATCCACATGCTCACTCCCACAAATTTTCTTCTCACGCTTAAGAAGAGTGGGAAGAACATACCTCTACTTTGAATGATTTATTACAGTAGGGTTGTCATCTTGAACCTACAAGAGCTCACCAAGCCACTCCATGTTTATGGTTGCTTTCTTGCTGCTGGTGACCCTTGGTTCTGCAGTGTGGTCCTCCTCCAACTGAATTACCTTGTCATTCTTGGTAGATTTAATTCAATTTTTAACTACTAATCCATGAGGGAATATATCTATCAGCTCATAGAACAATAGCACAGTATCAAAAAGGAAAACTTGTTTTCTAGGGAGCAGTTGCTACAAGTTCTTTCATTTCCCAGTGAGTTTGGATAAAGCCATGGACTTGTGATCCTGAACATTTGAATATGTCATGGCCTGCCAATTAACGAGATTAATTTCCCACACAAAAATTTGTCAACTGCTTTTGAAACAAACTGGGAAGAACTCACACACTTTCCAATTCTTCTTCCGTCCTTCTAGACCAAGGAGATTTCACCCAGTTTTCTGTCCATAGAAATCTGTTGTGTGTCTTCTCACACATTTGCAGAAGTGAGAGCTCTAAGAAATTACAAACTCTACAGGGGAAAATGTTTAAAGGGGGATTTTGAAGTGCAAACTCTTCCAGTTAATTTCCTTGTCTTTCAAGTTTAAAGTAGTGGTAGAATCAAAATGTAAATAATGTCTACCTAGTGGGTTAAGAGGTAGAAGCTGTTGTATTTCTTTAGCAACTATATGAAGGTGTTTTTTGTTATGCATTAGTTTTGCATGGGGATATAAATTAATGCACTTTCATACCTGTTTCCTGTGTGCATTTTTTTTTTCTTACTAAGTGTCACACAACACAGGAGGATTGTGTGCTTATTTGTGAGCAATGTTTACTTATTTTCTTTGTATGTACAGAGAGAAAAGCAACAGCATCTGCTCTAGAAACGGGGAAAATAGTTTAGATATATTCTCAAGTCACAAGACAGATGGAGAGTGCTTTTTGTCTAGTTCTGACAACGTTATGGTTTTTTTGGCTCCTCCTTTTTCTGGCACTCTGTCAGTATGAAGCAATTATTAATTTTCCTGAATTAAATTAAATAGCTTTTAATAAGAGCTAAAAACTCTCACAAATCAAGCTACTACTTTTTTTTTTTTTTTTTTTTTTTTTGAGCAGTATGTCCTGATACTCTTTGTGGCTGAAAATCAGTTTATTTTTTAATACGGCATCGATGCCTCATGTATATTGTGTTCTGCTTTACAACACCTTCTGATTATAAAAGCTTATCCACACTTTCTAGCTTAATCACTGAATCACCAAGCGATTAAGGCTCGTCTCTAGAGCATTTAGTAAGCCAGCTAATTGCGGGTGAAATCAGTCGGCATTAGAGAAAGCTGTACAGCTTTGAGGGCTTGGGCTTGAGTGGCTTGGGACAAGGGAGAGTGGAGGTTGCTGCCTGATGATACCTCCTGGGGCGCAGGGCTGCTACGGGCAGTTGTCATTTTCTGGTCGTACCCTTACAGATCAGAAGTTGTTTTTCTGACTTTGTCAGGGTCACCAATCTGACTGTACTTTCAACGGCTTCACAGTTGTACAGCAAAGAGGAACTGCAGTTGAGAATTTGTGGGTCTTCCCGTGCTTGGACTTGATCTAAGGAAACCCAGACATCATTAAGAGAAGCCTTTAGATTTTTCTTTTGAGATACAGCAGTAGAGCAAAACCACAAAATGTATCTTTAATGTGCTATATAATGTAAGAATGACAGTGCTGTGTACGTGCGTTTGTGGAAGGACATGAAGGCTGGGATGGGGAGAGATGCTCGGAAAGCACATGGCATGGGAAGAAAAATCCTCCCTTGCTGTGCACAGAGCAGGCAAGTCGTGCTTTGGTGGTGCTTGGTCTGTGCTGGGGAGACGGCGTCTGGCAGGGACTACAATGGCCTAAATTAATCGGGCCTTCAGCTTCCCCTCTTCTTCCTCCCATCAGAAAAGAGGGACAGGCAGCGGAGCAAGGTTCAAATGTCACCCCGGAGCCTGCAAGCTGAGCTGGATGTGGCTGTTTTGGGTGGGGAGCTTGCACATCACTACCTCCTTCTGTGTCATTGGACTTTCTCATCATGAGGACTTCGAAATGAAATACGTAAGGATGCTGGTAGAATGAACAGAATAAAAACTCTTGGTAGAATGGATAATCCTTAGAGATAAAACGCCAGTCTTAAACTTCAAAAAAACCCGTTTGTAATCACATATCAGTCTTGAGTTGGTTAAGGTAGGTCCTGCTTTTTCATCAAAGCAGCCACGAGAGGGCAACATGAGCATGAGCACAACAAAAAGGTGATGTTCAGGAAGACATCGGTGATGTAAAACATAACTTGCGATTCCTGCAGCGTTCATGCCGTTTGCCTTGCCTCTAGCTTGTGTGCTGGGAGACTGGGACAGGACTTCTCAAGCAAGCATTTGCCTTGCGCTTTGTGGAGCTGCTTAATGCCTGCAGGAGCTAACGCACTACTGCGTTACACTGCAAAGTTTCTCTCCCATTTGTTCCAAGTGCAAAGATTGTGTAAGACTGCGATCTGGAGTGGTGGTGTTGCTTCTCCTGGGTTTATGGCTGACTGAGAGGTGAGGTGCATCTGCTTCTGGGGCCACCTAAATAGACATGAATCTCAGCTTTTAAGAAAACAGCTCTGGTCCTTAGACCTGTGGAGGAAACCATTATGAGGTTACTTTTGACTAAAAAGTGAACTGAAAGGTTTTATCATTTTAAAAGAGGGGTAGTATAATGACAGCTGCTCGAAAATGAGCCCCAGGTTTGCTTGGTTGGGAAGTTCAGGAAAATATCCCCAGCGAGGAAACCTTGGGATGTGTCAGACTCGAGTGGCTCATTCCGGAAAGCGGATGAAAGCCAGGGCAGGAAAGAGCAGTTCATGTTGCAAGGCCCGTGCTTACAGACTTGAACGAGAAAGCACTCGTGGCAAACTAGGTGCTGTCTTAAACCAAAACCTAGTCTTAGGTTTGTGTCAGCCTGCAGCAGCTAAACCCATAGGGAAATTCATAGGCATGCATTTAGTTTCACATTAATTAACATGGTCTTGAGCTCTCTGGGGTCTGGGAGAGAGGTCTGGTGCTGCACTCCTGCTCCTTCCTAAATACTTATATACCTAGTGCATGGATAGGATACATAAAAGATAAGAGTGTCTTCTGTCTACCTGGGAAAATTAGATCTTTATAGAAGATCTGAAAGCTTAAAATTAATATAAGATTGAAAAAATATGCATAAACAACTGCAAGTTATTACCAGCATTTCAAATAAATGGTTGGAAGCATTTCCCGCCCCGAATAGATCAGAAGATAGTTTGGAAGTTGTGTTAATATCAGATGGCTTTTACTTTTTCAGTATGGTCATTGCGATTCTTTGCAGCTGTCCTTTCAAAAACAGGGTGTGCCCTTAATGGAAAAACTAATTTAGGTAAGAAAACAGGAGAGAGCAGATTTTCCCAGGGTACTCTCAGAGGAGGAGATTTTGTCTATGTAAATGTCAGAAATTAGTGTGATAGACACCTTTCCAGCAAAGCAATCTCATCCTTGATGAGGCAGTGTTTCTATTTATGACCAATGGCTCCACATCACTGGTGAATGCTGAAAGCTAGGTGCAGGCCAGAAGGTGACAGGGCTTGGGAGCTTTACTCTTTATGAGAGGAACCTCTGCCCCCATGGAGAGTACGTGCAAGGTCGGGAGCTAACGCACGTACTCACACACAAATGAAGTGTATGCTGCTTTGTTCACGTGGGGAAGAGCTCCTGTCAACAGGAGAGCTGGGTCAGGGGACTTGTCCAAGGGCTCTTCCTGATCTGAGGTGATGCTGTCAGCCTTTTATACTAGGGTGCTCACTGTACTCATTCTCTCCAGTTTGCTTTCTTGTTTCATTTAACCTTGTTTTTTTTCAGTTCTGGTTTTAGCTTTCCATTTTACTGATGAAACTCTTCAGCTAATTTCCTCTACTGAACCTCTAGAGGGGCTCTGAGCAACCTGATCTGGTTGGAGATGTCCCTGCTTTTTGCAGGGAGGTTGGACTGGATGGGCTTTAAAGGTCCCCTTCAACCCAAACTATTCTATGATTCCAGGAAAACAGTGACTGCATTTTTCAAGCAATTCTTGATTCTTTCAAGAGTTGCCCAAGATGATGTTATATATGACCTCTGGGCTTTGTGTATTTGTTTATTTGTTTAACTGCCCACTATGCGGGAGCAATGTGTGTGAAGACCTCGCAGTAGCTGCAGGGCCAAAGCTGGGACCCTCCAGGAGCGCCCAGGGGATGGGCAACATGGGTTGGGAGGCTTCCAGATGGCCCCCTGCTAGGTCGTGGGGAGCTCTGGAAGAGGGATACCCTGTTATCCACACTCTGCCTTTTCTGGTTTTTGGCAGTAATAAGCCCAGTTCAGTTGTTTTCCATTTTTGTAGAGCCTTGCATACGCTACCTCAAGTTCAGTTGAAAGGCGCACCTCAACTGAACAAGACAGTGGGAAAGCATTGATGAACTTAATACATGGTCTCTTCATATCTTAATTATTTGCATGACTATTTCCCTTTTGACCTTTCTCCCTGGGCATCTATTTGATGTATTTATGCAAAGAGATGTTTTGCACAGAGGGAGGAAAAAATGTTCACCTGTTCAAAAAGCTGCCACCAGGACACAGATACAAGCAGAGACTCTTTCTCTCATCACCGTATTATTTTCCTGAACACACTGTAATTTCATCAATTTTCCATGCTTATGGTCATGAATGCTTGACATTACCATGTCTTTGCGTTAACAAAAAAGAAATTTCATGGCTTAAGATTTCACTAGAAGAATAGGGAAAGCGTGAAAAGCCAGCCAAATTACGGAGCGCTACAGTGTCCTTTGTTCCCCAGCAAGATGGTCTTGTGGAGAAATTTGTATTGTATGTTTTAGATTGTTTATTAGTTACATGTTTATAACAAACTAGAACTCATACAGGTTTCCTCTGTTTTAACTGTTTGCTGGTTTGTATGAGTGGTGGTTTGTTAGATTTTAGGATTAAATGGGAATGCAACGTTTTAAGGCTTTGGGTATTTGGAAGGCTCATAAATATTTGTAAGGCTAGATCTTCAGCCAATTTGAATGAATGTAGTTGGATAGTACTAGGCAGAGATAACCCCAAATATTTCTAGGTTATATTTTTTTTCCAATACATGACCTGGACCATTTGCAAACAGCATCCTAACAAACGAGGAGGCGCGTTAAGATGGAGATGACATCCTACCCTTTAAAATGTTGATTTCATGCACCAGACGGAAGTGGCCATGACCTGAACCCAGAATAAGTAACAGGATGTTTCTGAGCAACCTTAGAAAACTTCTGACTTCTTGTAACCAAAGTTACGTGTTTTCTTCTTTGCTGATCTCTGACACAGAGGTGATGATGATTCAATCACGGTTGCCACTGCACTTCCGTGCGGCTCTGTGAAGGGAGTACGTTACATTGCATTTGTACTGAAGGAAACGTATGTCCTGGCTGGCTGACACACCGAGTGAACAGAGCCAGGCTTGGAGAGCTTTCCTGTCTATTTATATGGAGAATGTGGAAGCCAAAGCAGAGCTTATGGAACCTAGTTTTCCAGCGGGGGTGCAATAATATAAAGTTGATTTCCTAAGCCACCGGAATTTTTTGTGTCAAAGGATGGCCAAGGTGAATTAAGATCTCAATAAATCCTTTCTATAATGTGTTACAGCTTTTCTTTACTAAATACTGGGTTTTTTTTTCCTACGTGTTTCTTGTTTGATGTCTTTCAGCTATGAGAAACATCAGTTAAAATAATGCAGACAGGTTTAGGCTGGGGAGTTTGTAGATGCAATGATTATGTTTTCAAGTTCCAGCTGATGCTGAAACTCCTGCACAAGTGTCCTCAGTTGCACTATCCCATCAACCTAACAGGTTGAACAACAAACATGTGAGATTGTTTGGCACTCCTAGCAGAAATTTTATTTAGTTAATAAATTCAAGGTTGAGCTGTGAAATTCTTATAGCTGTTGATCCAAAGGGTGGACTCCTCCAAGTAAGAGAGGAAAAAATGGCATCTGGCTTTTCTGAGGCAACAACATAGTCCCAGCAAGAATAAGACGGAGGCCGTTACTCTGGTTGCTGGTAGATAGCCACATATTTCTTCCTATGAAGCATTTTCAGTTGAGACTGGAACGAATGGAGTTGGCTGTCTATGCAGCTATGCTAGCGTGCATCAGGAGCAACTTCACTCAAGTCAGAAGTTACTAGAGCAAAAAGCTGGCAGAAGCGAAAGCATCGCAGGACCTAACAGATGTCTCCTAAGGGAAGACTTGAGCTACCAAATTACATTGCAGTTTTACTCTCCATGAAAATGAAATTAAATCAGACTCCCATATTCATTCCTCTAGTCTGACAGCCAGGCCTTGATTCATGTACTGTTTCTTCCCATTCCATAATCTTTCAGCACTCTGCACTCTGCAAAAATGCTAACAGAAAACATAAACTAGATAGCTAGTCTCATGCTTTACTAATAATAATGTCACCAAATACAATTAGGCACAACAGGAAGAGTAAACCGCTACAGATGATTGTACATACCTCCACTAGCTGTTTCCATGTTTTGCCTCAAAGTGTGTAGATACTACAGGAAGGATTTAATACTATCTTTTTAGGCTTAAATAATTGTTGTTTCCATTTAGGCTAATATAGCCAAATTTACCTTTGTCTTGTACATTTGCTTGGAATTGCTTCTTACTGGACGTACTGGCTGCAAAGGGAGATGTCGAAGATCAACAAGCGGGAACATTTCTAGCAGTGCTTTGTAATGTTTGCTGAAAAGCCATGACTTTTTGTTATCAACCAGGATTGATATAAATACAAGGAATACTTGGTGCTCAGGAAAGTTGTGTTTGTGGCCTTTGAGAATGAAACGTGTTGGCATACAACAGCTCCAGGTGCTGTGTGGTACGTGGAGCATGACCCACCACCCCATACCCTCCACTGCAGTAAGAGCAGCAAGGTAGGGGTTCACCCTGTGCTGGGTTTTGAGCTATAGAAACTGGATACCATGAAACTAGACTGAGATATGACTCTTCACAAAGACAACGAACTGGAGGTAACAAAAGGTTTGTTCAATTTTAAAGCAGAGTACCTTGAATTGATAAGACATATGTTAAAAAACTGCCACCTTACGTCTCCCTAAACAATACAGTGTCCCAGTAATTAAGATTTTTATTAATCTTTCTCAGCTTTCCAGTAACATGTATGAAAGTATGCAAGGTACTGCTTAAAAGTCTTTGTAATGTAATAAAGCACATTAAAAAAATTATGCAATTAGACTATGTTGGATGACAGTGTGAGGCAACTGCAAGGATATCAAAGTACTTTTTAAAAGTTGTAACTCACAAGATAATTGAGTCAGTGGTTATTAAGTACTATGTGCTTGTTGTGCAAGCTGAGACTTAAGCAATGCAATCATATTCTAAATGAGCATGCATGTGAAAAGAAGCTCTCAGCAAAATGCAACCAAATAAAAAAATTATCCATCCAGGAAAGTATCTGAATTTTACATTTTCTAGAGAGAAATTGAAACTTTTGGGGAAAAAAAAAAGTTCTATTCATTAGGAGGTTGTATCAGTCAAATCTTTGGCATATTCTGATCAGCGGGGAATCACAGCACTGGCACATTGCTCTTTACTTGTGTAAATGCCTCTTCCATGTCCCATGTTCAATGCAGAAACCTTTCTAATCAAAATATTTATGTAGGTTCAATTCTGCTTGGTTTATATTCTCACCTAACAGAACACTAAATGTGTAGCTGTATCTTTAGAAAGTTATTTTAATCATGAAGTTCACTCTTTGTTTCATATTTAATTTAGTAACTTCCCTTCTATTTCTTTCTTTCTGTACCAATGACTGAATGTATCCTATACCAAGTTTTTCAGTATGTTCTATTACGGAAATATATTGATTTATTACTTTTAAGGGCATTCAGAATTTCTGCAGCTAAAACATCAGGTGAATCGCTTGCCTTTACATATGTTATTCGCGCACTTGTATTTTGTGACCTTCACTTGAATTTCACAGCTCATATGGACTTGATGGTACACATGGTGTTGATTTTTTTTTTTTATTATTATTATTTTTATTCCTGGTTATAATTATTCCTTACTTGTTTCAGCAATTTAAATTAAGAACTGTTGTCAAGTGACTTGGGCAGTCATTAATCTCTTGATAGGCAGAATTACATTAGGAGTGTTGGAGAAACATAAAGTTGTGAGGTTTGGGTTTGTGGGGGTTTTTTTGTGGGGTTTTTGTTTTTTTTTTTTTTTTTTTTTTTTTTTTTTATAGCTATATGAAGTCTATTAACTTCTTCCCTTCTCCCAAGAATCACCAAGATATAAAAAGTCCATTAAAAAAATATTAAAACCCCTCAAACCTAGAATGATGAAAACTGGAGATTTTTATCAGCCTTTTCAGATTCTCAAATCCTGTGACTTTTAGTATAAGACAGTTTTGTGGTTTTGTTTTTTTTTTGTTTAATAGATTTAATAAGTTTAATTTAATTTACTTTCATGAAATTAATGAGAAACATGTGAAACAAAAATTGTAAACCTCAATGCCACAGAAAAAGGCTAAAGCCCACAATCCAAGGGGACCAGAGACCACAAAATAACCGAAGGGAACCTTGTCCTAATTGCTCTAAAAGATGTTGTTATTTTATGTTGGTCTTGTAATTTGTGAGGAAAAACTAAAGGAATTCTCAGATTCATTGCCTGGACAGAGGGCTCTGAGGGGATGGTAACTACTTTGCTTCCACTGCATTTTGTGGCCAACTCAGCCTTCAAATCCGAGCCAACTCATTGCTGCCTCTGTACGGGTAACAACAGAACGGGGTGCTCGCTCTGGAAAACCTCCCTCTGTTTTCTAGCACTGTTGTGCGCCGGTCTGGAGGCTGCTCTTGCCATAAATGAGCATTATATCATGATTTTCCAGAAGTAAATTTTTGCAGAACCAACAATTAGATATAGTCTGTCAGGCTATGTCATTTTCAAAGCAGGTTCCCATCATACCGACGGCCCCAGTAAGTAGTACAGCATGCTCAGCTGGGTAGGAGTTTTCGGGGTATGGCCACTGTTTTCCTTATTTGTAAAGGCTGTAGCATATTGTAGATGTTAAAATAATACATTTATTCTTCCTTTGATCTCTGTAGAATACCCTGGGTTACATGAGTAATGCTATAATAATTGTTTGCATACCGATGATGTTATCCTTTTGCTCTCTATTATAATAAGACCAGATGGAAAGAAGCAAAACTTGTGTTATTTTTAAAGAGCATTTTGTGGAATATTAGATCCCAATGTCAAGTTTCTTAGATTTATATGTGGTAGCATCTTTCTGTGTTTACATGCACAGTCACCATGAAGGACAAGGGGCTACATTGAGACACTGGTAGGGAAAAAAAAAGGTATTTGCACTTATCTCCTGGCACTTCCTAACGATTCATTAACAACTGATGATTATTGTAGCCTGATATGTTTGCTGTACTACCAGAAATTAGAACAAGAGGACTGAGCTGTCTGTAATCATAGCTGTAAGGCTGAGAAGTTCAATTGAGAATGTTGGCATGAAATTAGCTCAGTGTACGGTTAGAAAATGACGGGACCGAGATGGAGCTTTATTGCATAATTAGTTAAACAATATTTCATCTGTGCATCTTCTCAAGCTGTAAGACAGGCATATCTGTCGTAATTATATTTTACATCGGTAATGTGACACGTTAATGAAATGTGTCACTACACTGGCGTTAGGATACATTTCATTAATGCAAAACACTTTTGTTGTATGCTTTACATTTGGAAACAGATTTAAGTATTAAGTGGCTAATGTCTGCAGCCGGGGAATCCTTTCCGAATTTGTAACACTGACCAGAACAGACCGCATTACACTCTCCAAATGGTGCATTTTTGCATTTGAATGTCTGAATTATCCTGGTTTCTTAGAGACGACCACAACACCAACATCTTAAATCCTCAAAATATTGTCCGCTTCATTGAATGCTCGTGATCTAAGCATATGTGTAATTATTCTGTAATTCTCCCCAAAATGTGATTCCTTGGAAATGCATACTAGATTTCCCCTATTGTAGCTGCAATGACTATTTCTTTGTGCCCGCTTCTTTAAATACGGTCACAAGGAAGCCTGTGTGCCTTGGTGCACCGCATGTGTAATGATGATTTTTTTTTTTTTCTCCCCTCTTTTTCCTCTTTCCGACTCCTAGTATGCCCATCAGGAGGAAAAAAAAAAAAACAAACCAAAAAAAAAAAACTACCAAAAACCTTCTTCATTTGTTTCGGGGTACAGAGCAAGGTCACAAAAAGACCATTTAAGATAGTATACATACAACAGTAATCTTTCGGACAAGAAATGGGCCTAATACCACGTACAATGGGCTTAGAATTAGGCAAGTATACAAAATCAGAATTTGCAAGGGTTACCAAACCTGGCTCCCATAAGATATGCATGTGCACACTTTGGAAGAGGGCAAAGGGGAATCCCGTATACCTTAAGCAGATTCAGCAGACATCTTGCAGCAGTGAAGATGACTTTTCAGAAATTACTGCTAGTGCAAAATATATAATCTTTTTTTTTTTTTTTAAATACTATTTATGGGGGAAAATCAGTTTTGTTTATTTTAAAAAATTACAGTTTATTCAGTAATGCAAAGAAAAGGTATGTGTGGTTTTTACTGGATTTTACTTGCTTTTCAATCCCAGGAAGAAAGTTATTTTGCAACATGAGTGTTGCAGACATTGGGGGTGCAGGGGCTGAGACCTCATCTCATGAATGGTTCTAGTTCACAGGTGTCTTTATCAGCCTGGTTATAAGGGAGTTGTAGGGAAGACTTGGCTTCAAAGATTTTTGTAGTCGTTTCTCTAAATATGTCCCATTTAAAGAAATGTTATCCAGATCTTTAGTACTTATGTGATAAAACTTGATAGTTAATTCTTTCAGAATTCAATCAGAATAAAATATGTGAAAGCAATGCTCTATTAAACAAAATCAGGTCATTACAAAACTTGCTGCAAGTTTTGAGCTTTGTTTATGTATAAATGTTTCTTGATAAATATATTTCTCCCACATTTTTCAGTTAAAAAAAAACTTCTTTAAAGGTGTGAAAACACTTCTATGGAATGAAATTACAGAATTTTTCTGAGAAGAATTTATAAAACCATGCTTGCTAGATTTTCAAAATGGAGAGATTATTTGGGATAAAAACTGTGCAAAATCTTACTGTGTAAGAAAGGTACAGGCTTGCAATTTATTTTTTCCTTTTATGCCAATAAAACATGAAGGTCTGCATTGAGGGAAACAGGTTTAGCTAGAGAAATAAAATAAGCAATGATATATAAGAGGAAATTAATATGTGCTGAGGAAATTAAGGCTGTGAAAAATAATTATTGCATCGATTCAGTGTAATAACTCCTAGTGATTATTGCAGTGTTAGGTCCCTTGCACTGTTTCATCTTATATTAGCACAGCATTTGAGTGTGCTAATGGCCTTGAGAGCCATTTTTAACTTTTCATTATTGGATTTTCATTGCTAGCATTGAAATACAAAATACACTTCTAAGGTTAAACCAGGAAAGAAATAATAAGATTGCAGAACTGCACCAACGATTTAGTATTGCTCTGGTTTTCACTCTCTGATTAAAAAACCTCGGTATTTACTGTTTAGCCCAAGTTGTACAGAATTTGGATGAGGTAGGCTATTATGATTCAATAGTCCTCTGAGGCCCAAAAACAGGTGGACAGCAGGAAAGTCCAGTTCCCTGGGGTTATATCCTCAAACCACCCCGGAAAGGTGTCGATTCCTCCCGGTACCAGTCGTTGTCGTTGTCCTTCAGGTTTCCATCAGAGTGGACAAGGTATGATTTTGTACAAAGTACAAATGGAACTCGTAGCCCTGATGCAGGTCTCTGAAATGTCACTGACTCAGCAGGCATGGACACAAACACCTTTTCTGCTAAAATAGGTGTTTCTCCCATATGTGTTGGTGATGTGGCACCTGGGTTGGAAGAAAGTCAACCAAGAAACGGTCTCTGAGTAACTCACTCCCAGCCGCATCTCCTTCCTCTGGCCAAGCGCAGGGACAAAGTTCCCAGTGCAAGCACGTAACAAATTTTAACCGTGCTAATTTCTTTCAGAGCTGTGAGGTAAAATCCTGACCTAGTGAAGTGGATGGCAAAATGCTGAGTGACTCCAGTGTTGTTTGGATTTCGCTTGTAAAACTGCTCCCTGCTGAATTAAAACAATAGGGATTGAGGGCTGTGTGTGTGTTTCAGGTCTGCAGACCACAAATGAGAATATATATCTCACTTTTTCAGAGATACAAATATTGAAATAAATGTGTGAGGTGCCAGAGTGCAAATTTATTTTTATATGAGATTTAGATCTGTTTTAATTATAAAACGAAGTAGTGACTGAGAAGTGGCTTTCATTTTAATAGAGTATTTTTGCATTGCTGCAAATGTATTCATCTTCTTGCACTTCCCTTGCTATTATTATTTGTAATTTTTTTTTTCCTAAACCCCTGAAATGTCATCTGAATGAAAATGATCTGGGCAACCAAGGAAAGCACCTATAAATAAACATTTGGCAGAGAACCTTTGATACTGTGTGAACATTGCTTGCAAATATTTTAATGAGGCCAGCTTTGTTTTTTGTGGAGAAAAAAAAAAAAGTAGATTGTAAATCAGGAAAATGTGCTAGGCTTTCTAAGCTCTGAGTTGGCAACAGCTTGTTGAGAGTAAATCCTCTCATGGAAGGTTTTGCTAATCTGAATAAATTCAATTTCAAAATCCTTCCTTGATCTAAGCTTGCTTAAGCTCTCACCAAGGCCTAAGGACCCTGAGGGTCAATTCCAATAACAAAAGATAAGAAAAATCTGCCCTTTCTCATATCTCTTTGCAATACACTATAAGCTGTTACCTCACTGCAAAAAATCTTTAGGTTTAATGAAGTCGCCTCTTGATACTTTTTGAGGATGAAGTTCAATGTTTCCCACCTCGGTGCCTGTCTGCTCTGCGTGCCACCCAGGACCGATGTTGGAGGACCTGGCTGGCTCCTGCCCGAGGCACGGCTGTGCCTGGAAAAGGGGAAGTCCTGGAAATCACTGCGCTGAACTACATAGCTCCGAGAAAATATGCTAAACGGAACTTTACGAATTAGAAATATTTTTGAAGGGGGAGTGCTAATTGATCTCAGATTTAGCAGCCTGCACTTTTTAGACAGACAATCTCGCTTAAAAGGCCATAAAGGCGAAAGTTCAGTTCAAAACCTGAACAAATTCTGGGGCTGGGCTGTCATTTTGCCACTCCTTCTGCCACTGTGCAGGTGTACCGTGGATCAGACACCTGTTACTTCTGAATGCCGCGTGCACGAGCTGAAAGTGAGAGATGGAAACAGCATTTGCGATATTTTTCTTCCAAACAATCCCCTTTACTATTTTTCTTTTAGTTCAGGCTTTTTCTGTTGAGAAGTGGGTTATGCGAAGACTGTGAGACCTCATTTTGTGGCACTAATTGGATAAGTACTGCAAAAATCACCAAAACTGGAGCTTTTGAACAGCATCAGATACTGGGCAGCTGTAAACCGATTGTAACCTGGCTCTGCTGCTTGTACCTGCTGAGATTCTTGGGCGAGCATGCTTCCAAAATAAATTCTTTAATGATAATTAAACTCCTATCAAAGGAAGTACCAGAAGGATTTGGTTTCTTGCTCAGATATTCTTTCACCAAATGTAACTTCAGACAGTAGAGAAGGGAATAATTGCAGACAAAAGCAAGTTTTATGGGCAAAAGCAAAGAAAGTCTTCAGATGCTGTGACCCATCTGTGGGGCAGAGGGACCTCATGGAAGACATAAATCTGTTCTGCCTACCACTGTTGAAAAACTGAGTTATTCCATCTGCGATTAGCTAAAGAAAATAGATTTAAAAGCCTAACAATTTCTGGTAATAAGAAATCAATTTTTCTGCTGTTTTGTTATTATTTCGAGGAAGGGCTGTGTAGAATCGAGGTGGAGTCATGTGTTTCTGGGTATGAGTTTATTATTTTTATGCTACTCTTATTCTGAAATAATTTCCTCCATATTTTTAGGTGGCTGAGTTATTTTAGTTTAGGTTGCTGAGTCTGTGGTTGTGTTGGTTATTCTGTTTGATGAGTCTGTGAGACTCTTCCAATGGCTTGTGCTCAGCCTTGGGGATATCTCTGAGGGGGAAGATGTGTAAATATCTTTAATGTGTGGAGGAAAGTCCTTTATGCAGAAGAGGAAAAAGTCATACTGCCCAGATAAAACATTCTGGCTGGACGAAAGCCATGTGTTGAGTATGCAAACACAGTACTTCTTAATAGCAAATGGCACAGGGATGTGTAGCACTAATTTGGCAAAGTGGTGACCTAACAGCAGTTTCACAAAATTCAGATTTTAATTTTAGCACTATGAGTATTTTTCCTTATATCTTTATTATTTTTATTATTTCTAAATTTCATGTATTAAACTGACTTCTATCTCTGCAGATATCAACTCAGACTTACATTTAGGTTTTAAAACAGACCCTTGGAGCTTACAATATTTGTGTTTAAAGTTACGCAGTGAGATAGATAGTGTTACCAGTTACACAGTATAACCAGCTATTCTTATGGAATGGATAATTTGCTGGAAGTGGTGCTTTTTGTCAGAGCCACAGCTCTTCAAGTCATGTCATTATGTAAGAATATCCGATTTCTTTAGGAAAAAAAAAAAAGGAATCAGACTCCCTGGAAGCCAAGAGAAAAGATGAAAAATGGCTTAAACACACCAGCAAGATTCAATTCTGGAAGTCAAAAATCAATTGTAGGTTTTAAAGTAGATTGGAAAAAAAAAAAAGTATTGGCATATGATATTTAAAAGCTTTGCAGTTAGTAATATGATCAATTCATGCTTGTACTTTACCTAACATATGTTTTCCCAAGTCCTCAAATTTATCTTAAATAACCTGTTATATGTAACAAAAATAAAGGTTTAAATAGGAAGGCCATTGATGATGGTATTGACTGATCATGGTGCACGTCAGTAATGCAGCTGATATTCCTACATCCCATTTCAGTCGCTGTTTTCACTTCCCTGGATTTCAGTACTAATTGTTTTGCGATCCCTAAATCGGCGGTGCTTGCCCTATAGATTATGCGCTTGCCTCCACATTTGTTGTGCAGCTCAGCAGTCTGCAAGTGACAAATAGGGTTTCTTAAACTTAATTTGAGATTTTAGATTAAACTTTTTGATAGGATAATTATTTCCACAGTCTCTGGTGCATGTATGTTAATATCTTTATTCAAGAGCTTTCTTTGTGCCTCAAAAGGTCTCTGTCAGATATACAGTGCAGTTATTAGTGTGAAGCTATCAAATTCAAACTCTAACTTTCCTACAGTCCCAGTTTTGTTTTCCAGTGTTAAGCTGAATAAGACTAATGAAGAAAATTATTTTGTCTTGATGTTTAAGAATTCAGGGAGTGCCCTGAATAGCAAAACCAGCATTGCTGATTTTTTGTAAATCCCCAGACAAACCTAGGCAAGTGATGTACCCTTCTTTATTTCCAAATCTTTTTGGATTAAACCAATTTAATTTTAAAATAAATAAATAAAGCATTAACGCAAACACAGATATTAGGAGTATTCATAGTGTTTGCTATGCAGATGAGGTGCAAGAAGTTCCTGAGATGGTCAATGCAAAAAGGCTGTAAATGCTAATTCAGAGTGCTAAGATTATACACCTAAATCTGAGCCTTGGAGCACCCCAGCAGATTTCTGTTATTATCTGTGCATCACAGATAATTCTTCTGTACTGCGACTATTTGCATTTTTCAAAATATGAGATCATTAGCAATGAAAAGTGAAGAATTAACTTTCTGGTTTGTCCTTCTGGGTGCATAAGTACATAAGTTTCTATTTCTAAAACTTCTGACACACAGAAATAGTTGTTAAAGTAAGAGATCAGTGAATAGAAAAACCTTTCCTATTGCAGGTACAGCAGTATTGTGCAAAGAGCTGTATCATTTTATCTCCTTCCATTAATTACTGCATTAAGCTTTGAGACAAGGGAATGGATTAATTGACCTTTCAGGTTGCTTAATGTCAGCTCAGAAACCCTTTTTTTTTTTTTTTTTTTTTTTTTTTAATGTTTTTCTAGTCCCCAGCTCTTGGAGTCATATCGTTACAAAGAAGTTGCAGCCTTCTTTCTTTTTTTTATTTAAATGTCTCCTTTTGGTTCTCTTGAATGTGAAATAAATCTTGAAAAGATTTGTTGAAAGTGTCTTTTAAGGGTAAAGATCAAAAAACAAATAATAACTTCTAGATTATTTATTTTAAAAATTTATAATTTTGAAGCCAGTCTCTAATTTTCATAATTGTTGAGCGTACAGAGTGTATAGAGTGGATTATGTGTTTGCAAATAGATTTTCTTACGATTTTATCAGGTCTGTTTTCAGATAAAGGTAGCACAGCACAGTAGAAGTGTTTTGGCATTTAAAAATAATCTTTTCTTCTGCATTGAGAACTGGATGAAGATTTAATGCAAACTGAGTAGTGAAAGGAAGTCAAAGTCATCTGCACCTTGAGAAGCAGACAGTGTTAGTACTCATCTACAGATAAAGAGAAATAACCAAATAGTAGAAAAGCCCTGCAATATTCATTGTAACACTCAGTTCCTCAAGAATTGGGTTTTTTTAATTATTATTTTTTAAAAATTTAGTTAGCAAAAAAACAGAGCAGTGAAGTAAAACTGTGTATTTTCTTCTAGAAAATAATAGAATATTTTTCCACTGTGATGGAAGAAAACCCTTGGGATGTGCAGACAGGGAACACAGGATGGGATCAATGGGCAGTGGGTGGAAGTGTTGATATTGGAAGTGTTTATCGGGCTAAAAGCAACACAGGTACTGCGGAAGGCTGTTTCGTTTAATAGGTTACCAGAAGAGGTAGAGGGAATAAGGATTTCCTGTAAGTTGCTCTGTTTCTCCCTAGAGTTTATAATGACTCGTTACTTAGCACACCATTGTGCTGAACCGCACACAGCAGCCCTTCCTGGAGACTGCTTAAGACAAAACGCTGACTCTTGGGGTTCAGGAGAAATAATTAACAATTTTTTTTTCAAACTCATTACATTAGGTGAATTAAAATGTCTTTACCCCACACATTGAGAGTGAAGGCTTTTCCAATCAGTTTAGACACAAGGAGTAGGACTTAAAATTTGCTAGGCTGGTTTTCCAAGTCTTTGCACAGCTCCATCCTCTGTGACACGTGAGCCTATGAACCTTCACTCATCTTCAGCCTCCCCGACACAGGGCCGGTGTGATTCCCACATACACAGCATTTACCAACAGTAAAGGTTTTGTGTTATTGACTGAAGGTCTTCCACTTACAGGATGAGGATCTGCATACATGCACAAGCTTTATTTATGAATTCAGCATGCTGTGCGTCTCTGTAGGACATTAGCAGATTTGAGCATGTCAAGCAAGGTTACCAGAAAGAGTGACAAGGATTCATCAGTGAAGTTTTTCAGCCCAGCTTGTGTAAATACTCTTCTTATACTATTCTATGCATATATTTAAAGACATATTTTAAAAAGTCTTTAGAGGTGATCACAGTCTGCAGACAACAACTTCCTACACAAATCTCAGCCAAAATTTTGTCCAAGGTCTAGCTTGAGTTGGAAAACAAGCTGTGTTGCATGTACTGCCCACAGTAGTGCTTCTGTTTTCCTAAGACTGTGTTATGCTCACACTTATATACTAAGGAAAAGGATTTGTAAATACACTGGGCTCTCTGGTGAGTGCTGCTGTCACAGTATAACATATGGCTACAAACCAGATTTATTATCAGCTTGAACCTTCATGGTTTTCTCTTTTTCTTTTCCTATGAACTTCCCTTCAGAACCTCATCCCTCACAGTGTAAATCCATCAATTTTTCTTTCAGACCCACAGTACTGGCATTTTCCTTACATATTCCTACGAAGTATTGCTATTTGGAAAAATCAACTGGCGTGAATACTCAAAGAACTATCAAACTTGACATTATCCGTAGCTTTCAGTGAATCTTTGGTGGTTATTCTTTGCAGCCTTCTTGGACATATAATACCACTTTTGCTATAATTTCCCTCTCATCCTTTAGCACTTGTGGGTTTTTCACTGTTCTCCTGAGATCTTGGCAAATCACACAAAGGTCTGATCCTCCCTATAGGTCCCTTAATTATACGTAGTTCCATTGTTTCTGAAAATCCGTCTTCTCTTACATCTCTAAGGAAATTGAATTCCTTCTCTGTGACATCTTCTTTCTGTGGACATTCATGTCCTATTTCTATGTCATGGCAAATTCACTTGCTTTTCCATTATTCTATGTAAAAGAGAAGCAAAAGTGTTTCCCAGCTGATAAAATAAAAGCCAGTTATGTGGCAGGCAGCATCCCAGAATCTGACCTAATTAAATCTACAATCCCATGCTTGTAGCCCAACGTGATTTTCATGGCAAGGAAGAGAGGCAGATACTAGAGAGCTATTTTAACAGTGTTATGCAAGAATATAAGCTTTGGGAAGAGCGGCTGGAAAGACGCCTGGCGGAAAAGGACCTGGGGCTGTTGTTTGATAACCAGATGGCCAAGAAGGCCAAGAGAGTTCTGGCTTATATCAGAAATAGTGTGGCCAGCAAAAGTAGGGAAGTGATTGTCTTGATGAGGCCACACCCAAAATCCTCTGTTCAATTTTGGGCCCCTCACTACAAGGAAGACATTGAGGTGCTGGAATGTGTCCAAAGAAGAGCAAAAAAGCAACAAGTCTTATGAGGAGTGGCTGAGGGAACTGTGGTTGTTTAGTCTGGAGAAAAGGAGGCTGAAGGGAAACCTTATCGCTCTTTACAACTACCTGAAAGGAGGTTGTAGCCAGGTGTGTGTTGGTCTCCTCTCCCAAGTAACTAGTGATAGGACAAGAGGAAATGGCCTCAAGTTGTGCCAGGTGAGGTTTAGACTGGATATTAGGAAAAATTTCTTCACCAAAAGGGTTGTCAGGCGTTGGAACAGGTTGGCCAGGGAAGCGGTTGAATCACCATCCCTGGAGAGATTTAAAAGACATGTAGATGTAGCACTTAGGGAGATGGTTTAGTGGGGGACTTGGCAGTGTTAGGTTTAGAGGTGGACTCAATGATCTTCAGGGTTTTTTCCAACTTAAATGATTCTATTATTAGTGAGGCCTTTCTGTGTTAATTAGAAAATTTGTACTGTTAGACACTTAAAACATTAATTTGACTGTCAGTAAGACAACATGTTGTTAAGTCTAACATCAGAGCAAACGAGTATCTCTACACCAAGTTTGTAGAGTCAGAAGCATTGGGGAGCAATGTCAAAGCTTGTTCATCGATAGTATTTATGGCAAATGAAAGGCTGGATTCATCAGTCTAAACAAAGTGTGGTAGATGTCAGAACTACCTATCTCAACTGCCTTTATAGTTGTTGGAGAGAAATAAACACATCTAAGGTCTGTGACTAATCTCTTCCTGAGGCTATTTAAAACAGATCAGATGAGTAATACCCTAAAAGAGGATATTTCTTTCCACAGACTAGGTTGGTTCAGATGTAGCCGTCTGTCCTACAGACCTCTAAAGTTAGATGAGGTGAATCTCATCCAAAAATCTTTGCTGATGGATGTACAGAGACTCTATACTTTGAGCAGAGACTACAAGCTTGAAAAGATGTGTGCATTTTTGAGCGTCTTGCAATTAACTCTGCAACTTTGATGTATTTTGTTATGTATATATTTAACAAGAAGTCTTCCTGCGAAAATAGTAGGAAAGCATATAGGCACATAGAGATTATTTCAGTTTATTGTTGACAATTTATGTAAACTCATCGCAGATTTTTTTTTTTTAAACAACAACAACAAAACCCCATAGCTTGAATTACAATCATAATCTTGTACTTTTGAGTTTTGACTGTGAGGTTGAAAGATCTTTGCTGTTGAGCCTCTGGCACATCATAAGTGGAATCAGGAATGCTACTTTTTTGAGGGGAGGTGGGGAAGCGGTGGGGGGAAGAAAAAGAGAGAGCTGCACTGAAGTTCATCCCATTGCCTTTATTATTTTACCACCATTCAAGTACGATGAGAAAAGCCAAAAAGCTTGCATGACAACCAGAGTGGGTAAAACATGAATAGAAAGTCTAGTTTCTTTACTTCTCTATGACAGAGCTGAACAGTAGGCTAGAGAGATTTGGGGCTTTTTCTCTGTTGTGGTTTTTTTTTTTTTTCCTGATTCCATTCTTCTGTATAACTTCTGTCAGAGAAATCACCCTCAAGAACAAAGGTTTGCTAGAAGTGTCACTCATTTTATGCTAACATTTACCAAGAAGACAAGATTCTACCAGATGTGTATGTTCCATATAATGAATATTTAACAAATAGTACGAGTGTGTATGGCCTGTAATTTTTAGCCCCTTTAGATGCACAACAAATTCCATAATAATACCAGTATTGTTTTTTTTCCCCTCCAACTGGTATTTTGTGTTCATTCTATGACAAGTTTTTAGTGGTTCTCTCTTTATTCTAAAAGTCATTTAGAATAGATGGCACTAATCAGTCTTGTGTAAATACTTTGGCTTGTTTGGGTATACCAGAAATGAAAAATTATTTTTTTTTATTATTATTACTACTACTACTATTTTCTTGTATCACAGTAACAAATTGCTTGGATAGGAAAAGTCTTGTATTGCCTTGGATAACTCAGAAATTACTTCTTGGGCTTCTCTTAGTTTTGTTGGATGTACTATACAGTTTCGCAGCAAAGCAGAACCATAATGAACATTTACGCCCCTGAGTTTAAACTGAACATTATTGTCAACATTGACTTTGTGTGTGAGGACAAGATTATTTACTAGACATTCTTAAGATAAATACTGTGTTGACATTGCTAGTGGAATAGATTCTGGCCTGTTGAAGATGAATTTTAAAAGGCAAATTAACAGACAGTATCAAATTATTAAGAATTTTCTTTTTTTTTTTTTTTTTTTTGGTTTTGATAGATTTGTATGTGTTTTCAAATTGTATATCGGAATAGGAGATGATAATCCTGGCTACATAAAGTTGGCTTGAAGAGCCATTTATGAGTAGCAATCTTCCAAGTGCTTGAAAGCACTTTTTGGTAAAGATCTTGCATCTTTTCAAGGCAATAATTTCTCTCAATCTTTAAAATATGGAGGTTTGCACATACACATAGGAGCACTGAAGTCAGCTACCTGACGTCCTCTCCTTAACGAACCATTTTGATGGTTCTGAAGTGATCTTGTAAGATTTACTTGCAGGTTCATAAAAAGTAATTAGTAAGATTCAAAGTAGTTTTGGATAATTCTTTAAAATTATAGTGGTAACAAGGAAATGTATACACAGATGTCACGAGCTTCCCAAAAAAAAAAAAAAAAGAGAGAGGAGGGGAAAAAAAAAGCCCTTACGTAGCTGACAGCCCGACAACTTTGCATATGTGTGTTAACAGGAGAATGCGCTGTGTTTAGGATGAATGGAGAAGCGGGCCTAAATGACTTTCAGATTAGCTGGAACAGATGGAAGGGTCACAGTTGAACAACTTTACACAGGAACATAAAGGCAATGTTCAAGTGGAGTTCATTGCCTCTGACAGATACTGTCAATCAAACAGGGGACTCTCAGTTAACCAGCAGCCTGTCCTTTTAAAGATTAAATTTAAAAAAAAAAAAGTATTGTGAGGCGATGACTGGAGTTTATCTGGTCTATGTCAGGCGCAGACTCCACCCCGAGTGACTAGCATTTTCAAATCAAGCACAATAGGTTGCGGATATTCTGAAGAAAAGTGAGTTATGGGCTACGCTGAGAGGCAGGACTATGATATAGTTTCTGGAAATGTGTGTAATCTGGGTCACGCCTTTCTAAGAACATATATCAGGTTTTGGTAGCTAAGAATGTCTTGCTGATCTCCTGTGTGTTGGAAATGAAAATATCCCAGACAGTGTAAAGCAGATTAGCACACCGAGAGGCAGAGGAGTTCAATGGGGAGCCTGGAGGTGGGTGTGGATATGGAAGATGGAAAGAACTTATTGTCTTAGGCTAAAAACAGACACCCAAAAATACTTTACAAGTGCGGTTTCTTAGACACTGACACACACACTCGGACACCCTTTCCCTCCTCCTTTCCAAAGAAATGGAGACAAATGGAGCAATAAAGGTCCCTTGAATATATGTGAGGATGTATTCAGAAGCATCTCCTGTTCATATAGTTCCCCCTAGCTCGGTGAAAAAGTTACGAAAGCAACAGCAGATGAAGCACAGCAGGAATAATTTCTGGCAGATGAAGATAAAAATTGCATAGTTCACATCTTTGCCTGCGAAGACCCTTCCAGACATGGAGTCTTTTTCCCACATCAACTTCCTTGGTATTTAAATTCTTCAGATGAGTCTGTAGACTCAACTCAGGAAACCAGGACTTGATGAGATGGGATGTATTACTTGTATGATCCCTGACTGTAGCCCTAAGTGTTTGTGAAAGAAGTATTCAGCTCTGTGAGACACCTGATCCTAGCTTTATCCTCGGCAGCTGGCTCACTCAAAAACTATATTAAAGCAGAGATCCAGACCTTACTGATCCTTAGACAAATAAGCTGCGCTTTCTTCATTGATCATTTTATTCCATAAAATGAATAGTTTAGCAGCAAATTCTTGGTGTTTTACTATGCAGCTAGGACAAAATAACATTTCTTATTATCAGTCTCATAAATAGTCCTTATTGGATCTCAATAGCATACAGAATCAAAGGGAGAAGCTTTTGTGCTTTCCTCACTAGGATCACTGCCAGAATGACAAATTTGATTGCCAAATCTGAAATTTCAAAAAAACTTTTTAAAAGTTAACATTTTTATGGAGCTAAATTACTAGTCAGTAGCCTGTGTCAGCAACCCCTTCAGCTCTTCCTCCATTTCTTGGCTGTTTCTTTTGAATTGTCTTGTCTCTAGCAGATGGTGGTGTGTTTGACCGACTGTTTGCTTTGTTTCGCACTGAAGACAGCGCCAGCATTTTCAGTCTCTTTTTTTTTGAAGTAAACCTGTCATCTGCTTTCTATCAACATGATTCTACAAGAAGTGCAATTATTTTGAAAATTACAGGAGTTAAAAATAGGAGAATGCTAGGGGTGTGCTTGTATTCTCCCTAAAGCACCCACCCTTTGCTACTGTTAAAGACCAGGTATTGGGTTGGTTTAAATGGGGGAATCCAGCCAGGCGTGCGCTCTATTACAGGGCAGGAGCTGAGAAGTAAAAGTGGTTGATGACAAATATCAACAGGGTGTAAACCCTGCAGATAGTGCTGCAATAAAAAAACCCAGAACATTGAAGTGATGTTGCATCAGGGAGATGTCTGTTTCATTTCACTAAGAGAATACACCTGTAAATCCCAGTATCGCATCACTTACCAGCACATCAGGCATTTCCCACTGACTAATTACAGCTCAGAGTGCTGGGGGTAATAGATGTTAAGAGTAGCTCATTTGCAACTATCCTGCAGGGACTGGCTGGAAAACTTGTTCAATTTTTTTCAAGGGTAAATTGAGTTTTCCCCATTTTTCAGGTGGAAAATTAGTTTTCATGAAAGAAAAATCAATGCTTTATTTTCATAGGGCATTTTTAGTTCTTAAACTTTTTATGACTTGAGACTTAAGTCTTGATAGTCCCTTGAGGTCCCTTCCAACCCAAACTATTCTATGATTCTATGTGTCATTTATAAAGGCAAGTACGACGGCTGACTGAAAAAAAAACCAGCAACCAAACCTACCCTGAAGTGTATTTCACAACATTTGGCAATTACCATGCTATTATAATTGTAATATACTAAGGAGATATATTTTTTAGTCATGGAAGCCAGGAAAGTTGTTGGGTTTTTTTCCCCCCCCTCATGTATAGCACTGAAAAATGCATATTAGTCTTCCATCTCCCTTTGTCTGCTAAAGCATTGCAGAAGATGCAAGTAACGTGGAAAATAGTTTGAGTAATTAGGTCAAATTTTACACACACAAACTTTGCTTTGTGGCTGTGTTTGGAAGAAGAAGGAGCTCCAGGAGTAATACATCTTCTCTTCTTCTATTGAGTCAAACTTCCTACTTGGCAAGCCATAATTCTTCCATTTGCCACCACTGCCATATTGATACACAAAGCCTTTTTTTCAGGTCTAAAAGCCATGAGTGTCATGATTCAGAAAGATACTAGAATTGGATAATTAGTTTTTTCACCATTAGTGAAATGGCATGCCCCCATTAATTTGATGCCTGCCCATCTATAGTGATAACTATGGCTTCTTGGAATCTGAGCTTGTCAGTGAAATTCAGGGCCCACTGATCTCATTAGCGAAGATTTCCATTGATTTTCATGAAGCTGTGATTACACTCAAGAATTCTGATTATCTAGAAAAATTTCATGCATTCATTGCATCCTACATACTCAATTGTTCCCCTAATTTTTTTTTTTTATGTAAACATATTGTATTGAATTATTTCTGGTTTATATGCTTTAAGTAGAGCAAAGAATCAGATTGCACATGGCTTTTGAGCTTGCTCAAATGGGATTAAGCTTTTTTTTTCCCCTATAGATCATATGGAAGTAACATAAATTAGAAAATTATTGCTAAAATAGAGAAATAGTCACTGAGCCAGGAGGATTTTAAACTGTTCGTACTAGTAATGTGACACATCCCTCTTTTATTCTGCATGACACTGGCCTTATTAATCAGACAAGCAAGCTTTGAAAACAAACAAACATCCAAACAAAGAATCGCAAAGATAAAGCAAAGCACCAATTTTCCATTTAGATTCCCTGACATAGCATGAAAACAAACCGGGCATGGATTAATAAATGATCCCCAGATACGTCATTTAAGAACCTTGTGTCAACAGCAAATAAAACCAGCCATGTCATGCATCCCTTTAGATGTTCATTAATGGATCACAGTTCTGCTTTTTTTGATATAATCGTGACAACAGGGCAAGATGCTTAACAAATCAACTTTTGTTTGGTCAAAGTTTTAAACCTCGCTCTTTTGTATGGCTGCCTGTTTTGCGGTTGTTTTGTTTTTGTTTTTGTTTTTTTTTTTTTAAACAAACTAAGTATTGGCTTGAACTGGAGAAGAGCTACCATATAAGCTATATTAGCTGAAGACTTCTTATATTCAATCTTTCTTTATGGCTAATGTTTTCCATTCTTTTCTTCTCTTTGCTCTGGGTTGGTGGCTGTCAGAACACCAGTTCTGTTGTGGGCTGCAGTGTTAATGCAAGTTGCCTCACATAATGCTGACCATTGTCTAGCAAGTTGCCACACCAACTCAGCAGATCAAGGAGACATGTAAATGGGTCAGGAACACACACAGAGGTTTTCTCCTCACCTAAGAGGATAAGGGCTACAGGGAACTAAGGCAGTGCATTCATCATTAGTGGCTATGTACTACGGCAAGTTATTTGAATTTAAACTTTTCTTTCTAGCAAAGTTCCTTAATTAGTAGAGAGACGTTGATTGAACATCACAACTTAAGAGCTGCATGTTGGTGCTCCAGAGAAATTACTAGTGTCCTTGAAGCTCAAGGAGATGGGGTGGAAATCTTTGGGCTGGTAGCAGAACGCCCTGGGACAAGCTTTGCTGTATAGCTTTAACCTTCTGTGTTATGAGCTCCCCAACTGTGGAAAGCTGTATTTCAGCCCTTGCTGTAAGGCTTGGTGCTATTTTTAACTAACTAGCGTAAGCCATTTTGGGATACCAGAATGAAGAGTAACATGGAATGCAAAATAGTATTAAATTAATTAATTTTTAAAACAGTGTAAATCTGCCTGAAAATACAACCTTAACTGCACGAGCAGTAGATGTTGAAAGAACTTGGCTTGTTTCAAGCTGGAAATAAGGGACTTGGATTTTACTGTCTGCTCTGCCAAAGCTGTCATATGACCTAGGGAAAACTACTCTTCCTCCACGCTGTTTGTTCCCCCTCCCATTTGTACAGGTGATCCCTAGGCTCTTTGGAGAGCAGGTTAAAAAGAAACCAACAAGGTGGGACTCTGCTTCTTTAGTGCTGCAAATAGTAGTGAGATTTGTGCCAACGTTGACAATCAGAAGAGGGAGAGTAATTAGAAACCAAGTTGCCCTTGCAGGTATAAAATAGACATCTTTAAATTTCTAGAAACTTTGACTTTTGGAATAGAGTTTGATTTAGGTTTGACTCCTACATTAAGCCATACGGTTTGCTCCTTACCCTAACTGGGACATTGTCAAAGCTGTGGTTCTCTCCGAATAGAGGCAGTCCAGACCGTATTTTTCAAAGTCCCTCTCGTGATTCAAGGGAGCAAATGACTTTTTGCCCAGGGAGAGACCCTGGAGAGGTTAAACCCCTCCCAGGGAGCATAATGCACGTCTGAGCACATGATGTAATGCTGCAGGGAGGCTTCTGGTGACCCCACCTTCTCTCTCTGGGGCTGGCAAGCTTTCCCTATGCATTTACTAGGTAGACTTAATCAGCAAAACATTAGACTGTATTAGGCACTTACAGCCTCCAGCAAGATGAAGAGAACAGTTTCCAGAAAGCAGATTCTTGGGACGCTGATTGTGTGGATGGTGTTTTTGAAGCACTCCTCCCCAGGAAAGGATTTTTCTCACAGTTCAGTCTTGAATCACCAAATTTGTTTAGCTCCAGAATCCGCTCAGAGTGTTCCAGTAACAGATCTGGGAGTTTGTGATGTTAAG
>WHYT01016912.1:57277-87411 GCA_009806455.1 Tetrax tetrax
AATGGTATCAAAAAGCCTAAAGCCTTAAACGAGGAGTTTAGTTGGAGTGTTTCTTTCATTGCGCTACTTAGTCCTCTACAGTTACTTAGGGAGGAGATTTTTTTTTAATCCCCGCCCCAGCTCATTTCCCCATGTCTCCACTGGTTGTATCAAGGTCTCCGGGAGGATGACCTGCCAGGACAGCTGCAGCCAGCGGGAGCGAATAGAGCCAAGAACGAGATTTGTTAGGGCAGAAAAATGGGACTTCTCAGTCGCTGATCCCATGTGAGGAGCTCCTCCTTCTCCCCGTCTCGCTCGGGGGACACGGGACTGGCTGCAGAGCTCATCACACCCAGCCTGAAGTGAAACGTCTCTTTTTTTTTTTTTTTTTTACAATAGCTTTTCCATAATAATGACAGCAAGAATAACTCCAAGTAGGTAGATGGAAATGTAGGAGGAAGAAAATGGAAGAGAAGAAAGGAGAGGAAGGGGAGTGAAATAATAGCTATTGGCAGTCATTTCTTAAACCCTTTTGAATGCTTCACAGCAATTTTTAGGGGAAATCTGGCTTTTGGTTTTGGCTTCTTTGCACATACACGCAGTTTTCTTACAACTGAGAGAATTCAATGATAGTCACATTACAGAAAGTCATGTATATACGACATATTGGCAGCTAAAAGAATAAACAGTAAAAAGAAAATCTGTTACACGGGCATATTATGGCTTCAGCCACATCATTCAGTGATGAAAAATAATTCCTCTGGCTGCTGATAGCAGATAATTAAAATTTTCAGGGAGCTGCCAGTAAAAAAAAAAAAAAATAGTATTTTGCTTGATATATATATGGAAATGCAACACAAAGCATGTGGTATTCCTGTGGCTAATGAATTCTAAAGCAAAGCCAGGAGCTGGAAATACGCACAAACTCCCCGCTGCAGGGATCTTTGGCACTATTGTGTGCCTCTGTGGCTGAGACAATGGGAACAATTTTATGCTAATCAGTGGAAATAAAATGCAACATTTTGGTACAAGAGAAATTAGCTGACACCAGCACTTGAACTTTTTGAAGCAGAAGTCTCGGTTTATGGGTTATCAAAGTGGATAACGCTGTGAGGCACTTCAAACCTTATGCAAGCTCTGGCAACTGGAACATGAACAACTTCTTTATTTTCCCTATTTTTTTATTTTTGTTGGCAACTAGAACAAGTGTAACTTCTTCATTTCCCCCGCTTTTTTTTTTTTGGCTTTAGTATCTTAAGGGATACAAACTATGTCTTGCTTACAATAACTTATTTCTTCTTTGGATGGAAGGATCTACTACTTTCACATGCCTAGGTTGAATGTCCTGCTTAAGGGTACTTAAAAGTGATTGATAATAGGTCCTCAGAAAACAAATACAAAATCAGAGGCAGTGGCAGAGAGAGGTCAAAGGCAAAGGGCCAGAGGGGGTGAATGTGGTCAAGTAAAAGGGGGTGATAGGCAGAGGAGGGTCCATGAATGTATTTGTGGGGAAAACTTTCTATTGGGTTGCCTGTAAGTCTTTTCAGACAGTTCTGTTGCCAAGCCAGAGCTTTTCCTGGACTTTTATAGATAGCCCCCGAGGAACACATGCGAAAGTATGTTAAATTGATATTATACATCATGCCGTGATGCACATTGAACATGGTAGAGACACACAAAATTACATGGATAATCTTCCTTGCAATGAAACTTCTTCTGCCTAAATTAAAAAAAAAAGTTAAATAAGTAAATTAAGGTATTACTTGTTAAAATTTTTGTATTTTGATTAATTGGAATTCATTATTCTGAGAGGCAAGGTAAGCAGGAATTATGAGCTTGATGCATTGGAATGGGAGTATAAACGAAGTCAGATACCACTGTTTCACAAATCTGCTGATAGTGAATGAGGATTCTGTGAAAGAGGGTTTTTCTCAAAAGAGAGTAAACCCTGAGGCCGAGATAGACAACTTCAGGGAAATTACCTGATGCACAGTTCTGCTTCTCAATAGCAAGAAATGTGAATTGAACCGTGGAGTGAGTTAGGATGTAGAGGTGGAAATACGGAACAAGCCAATATCTTTGATTAAAGAAGTTACCTCCCTTCTGTGAAACCGATACTCCCAACGGGTCTGCCTCTCTGGTAAATATGGTTTGGCTAACAAAGCCTTTCTTGGATAATTTGCATGAGCTTGTGCTAAAGCGTTCACCGCTACTGATTTTTAGCTGCCCAAATACTGCAGAAGTACTCCAATTTACACAGTAATAAACTATATCTGAATGTCCAAATGAATATAGATGTTCAGCCACTGGTCTTGCACCTCATCCAAGAGAAAAAAAATTAGGAATAGCTCCTTAAAATGCAAGCTTTTAATGGCAAAAATAAAGGCTATCTGAGAACACAACACAGAGAATGAAAGTGCAGTTTGTGATACCAGCATCAAAGAAAGAGTGGAACTGGTTGAAAAAAATAATCTTAAAATACAGGGAACATTCATGTGTGGTCTACAAGGTTCAGAGGGCTTTTTTCAAGGCAGTACTCACTCTTCTTTTTATTACTTTGTCAATAAAATGAGAAAGCCTTAAATTGATAAGAAAAAAAAAAAAAAAGTTGATACTACTCACATTAAAAATTGCTATTTTACAAGTTCATTTTATCAAAAACATGTATTTCAAAGTATTTTGACTAATTTGCTTGTGGTGAAAACCACACTTTGTAGGCACTACAATAGAAACAAAATAATATTCTTTAAATAAAAATTCTTGTTTTGTGTGTTTGACAAACTCACAGTAGGAGAGGATTCATATCTCTCTCGTGTAAGCCAACCTGGGTTTTGCAAGACTACAGTTCTGATTGTGGGAAGATCCATAGATAGATAAATAGATATTTAGAGATATCTAACATCACTTTGGAAACGGTTCTTAAACTGTTTCTCCTAACTGCAAGCTGGGAGAAGTGATGATGCTCTGACACGAGCACAGGGCCCACGCTAGGCACGGGTGTACTCTGTACTGTTGGTGGTGACAACTGTTGGGTGAGAAATACTCAGGTTGCTGCCTGTGGAGTTAAAGATCATGCCACACCCCCACCCTCCATTAAATAAATGAATTTTTGTTTCCCTAATTATTTCTAAAACAAAATCTGTACTTTGTAGATGCTGTGGTGGACTTGTTCAGGATTTTACCCTGTATGTGAGAAGCTCTAAGTCCTTTAAGTGAGAGACCCTCTGCAGCTCAGATAGCCTCAGGTGCTGGTGTGATAGACGTGTTAGATGAAAAGTATTTCTCTCCATCCAACTGAGTTTAGTAGCATCAGAGGTGACAGGCAGGAAATACGTTAATGTTTACATTTTTGTATTGTGAGTTTAATCGTATTGAAAAGTTTAGTCCTTAACCTGGATGTGAAGTTTAATAAACCTTCAGGATTAAACTCTAATGAGTCATGAAAAAAAAAATGCACCAGTGAGTTGGTAGAACTATATGCAAAATGCGTTTCGGAGCCTGGATTTTTTTAGTCTGGACATTTTAGTATTTATTGTCTGTCTTCAGACATTTTTTTTTCACTCACCTTACATGAAATACAACTCCAGAACCAGAATGGTATTTATAAAATCACTCACATCCTCAATCTCCATTCTCCCCAAACTCTCTGAAGGACAAGAAAACCAAACTCTTACTTAAGTAAAAGTAGAAAAGAATCTAGAAGTCCACTAGGCATAACATACTGTTTGGCTACGGTGCACTTCTTCTAAATATAGAAGCCAGTACTGACAGGAAGAGAGCAAGAAGAGGTTCAAGAAAAGGGCAAGGTCAGGAAGAGAAAGGAATAGGGATAAACCTGAAGCTTCCACATCACTTCAGTTTTGAATTAAACTCTACAATCCCTGCTTTCTTACCCTTAAGTCTTCCATCTTACTCTCAAGGCCTTGCAAGTTTATTTGAACCTAGTCCATCACACAAATAAAGACAGCCCTTGTATACCAAAGAGGTGTCAAGTAATTCCTTGCTGCTCCTCACTGCCTACTAGCGAAGGAGAACTGGGCTCCGCTGGGCCTCCTTCCCTCTGGAAGAAAACATGATGGATGTGGGTACGCAAACATATGCGTGCAGGCCTTCTGCATCCCACTTTGTCAGCACTTGGCACGCTAATACGGCTCCTGGCGACCTCAGCGTCCTTCAGTGAAGACCAAGGAAAGCTGCAGAATACAGAACTGTAAGGTTTTTTCACTTGTCTGTGCTGTAGTTCAGGAGAAGTTACTGGTACAACAGCAGAGACTAGTTAAGAACTTTCTTGTGTTGGCTCATTATGTTACTACAACTTTTTTTTTTTTTTTTTTTAAAGAAAATAGATGAAGAATATTTATCTCTCGTCTCTGATTTTTGTGGGATACTGAGAAAGCGCAAGAGCAACAATTGACGCTTAGAGAAGAATCTCTTTTGACTTAAGAGATATCAAAATACATTGTGTTCAGTATCATTCTTTTCATGGCCGCTCCAAGCCTTAGAAGAATTGCCACTTTGGCAGTCAAATCCAAGTAACATCTGCTCTATGCAACCAGTCAATATTGTGGAAAAGTTCAAAGAATGAAGATCATTAGTAGTGTCAGCTTTACAACCAGAAGGTAATGGCATTAAAGTGAGCAAGTATAATACGCAACAATACCAGGCTCATTAACCAGTGATTTATCATGATGAAAAGACCTGTTTAACCTTTAGTCTTCACATGCTTTCTGTTTTTAACAAAAAGACCTATTATTTCTAGTTGTCAAGTGATAATTTGTGGGTTGTTAAAGGGATGTATTAAATTATACTTTAAACGATTATACACAATTACACCAATATTGCATTTGCAGTGGGATAAGTTGAAGCTAATATGATTTTTTTTCTTCCCTCCACTTTTAATTTTGTTCATCCATTTGGAAAGTAAAATGAAGGCATTATATATATTAAGGATACCAGTACGTGACTTTTAACCAAGTTAAATTGAGTTTGATGTGTGCAGCAAGTGACAACGTTGTTTCACAGAAGCAGAAAATTCCACATAAAATATTTTGAGGGTTGTATATACCAGAAAGCTTGTTCTTGCCTCTGAATAAACAGGTTCATGTAGCTGATGTCCTGTGAAATTATGTGTCTTTTGGCCATATGCTGGGATGTTTCATAAATTTAATTCAATTTCTCTTGGAAGGGAAGCACTGTTGATTCTAGGCAGCTTTTGACAGTTGCCATGTAACTTGTGTACAGCAGATCAGCCAACATGACTTATTCTGCCCTACACTATCTGTGCCTTGCAAGCAATAAGCCTCTCAAAAAATGTCAGTTCTGTCAAATTGTGCCAAACTGTATGGTGGTTTTTGTGATGTAGACAAATGTCCATCAAGGATTAGAAAAACCATGAGACTCATTTCAGATCTAGTTAGATAATTCATGATCTAATTCAGATTCACATTGCAGATGACTATGAGTAGTGTCTCATCTCCTGCCCAGCTTCACATTTTTTCTATCTAGCTGTTTGGTTCTCTGTCTTTCCTTACTGCAATATAAGGATAAATTTATAAATGTTTCGTTAATTCTCCAAGTATTTCTGTAGGCAAAGAAATTCTAGATGCACAAACTAACATGCACAAGCAGATAAAATAGAACTATTGTGGACTTCATAGGTGTTTTTTACACCTACCTTTTGAATGTCATGCATTCAAATGTATTGCATGTCATACAGAAATTTGAGAAAAGCTAGTCAGCATTTAAGAAGTTAATAGGAACAAAATGATATTGTTAAACACGGCAGCAGA
Source organism: Tetrax tetrax (assembly GCA_009806455.1). Taxonomy (NCBI): domain Eukaryota; kingdom Metazoa; phylum Chordata; class Aves; order Otidiformes; family Otididae; genus Tetrax; species Tetrax tetrax. Next base: position 63,046 of record WHYT01016912.1, read on the forward strand.
GAGATCATATACTATGTTCAAAACAATCAATCTGGACGGATTTGCTAATGTATGAGTAGATTTTGTGATTTTAGAGTTGGAAGACAATTTGATAATTTACAAATAATGCAGTATTTGTGAGAGTTCTGAAGTGGGTATATAACTGTGATACCTTTGAAATGAACAGAGATGAAAGATGTTTTCTTGCCCTCAAGCTTTGTTAACACAGACTTTCATCTATTATTAAGAAAATCGCTAGGTACACTTTTTAAATTACAGAGACTTTAGATCTATAGATCTCTGTAGATATCCTCTGTAGAAATATCAGTAGACACCATATTTTTCTGCTTACCTACAATACTAAAATATTGATCTCTGTTTTCTGCTGTGAAAGTCTTATATAAATTTTTGAGAAGAACACTGAGGATGTTTCATTCTTGGTGACATTGATCCTCATCTCCCTGGTGATTACTTCTAGGTCTGGATAAACATTTGGGGATGTATTGCAATCTCCCAATTTGGCTGTAAAATGGTCTTGGTTGTCAAGAAAATATTTGAAAGTCTTGCTGCATTTGAGGAAAAGTTTGAACTGAAATTAAGCCATAGTAATCCCTTTTTATCCAGCATTGTAGTAATAGCATGGTGGTTCATAGTTTTGGAGTGCTAGTTTCAGTATTCTCTTCAATCCAGGAAAAATCAAATCTTTGTCTTCCTTCTGCAGTTGACTGCTCTAAGCACCATGACGCAAAACTATGGAGAGAGTGAGGTGAGCTTCCATTCTTTCTTGTAGATGGTAATTCACTATGTATTAAATAAATATTCAGTGAGATAGGAAATGTAAAATAAGACTCCAAGAACCTCCTGATTAGGACACTGGTGTCAGAGAAATTATACTTCTGATGCTGGCTTCAAAGATCATTGATTCTTTATGCACAACGGAATTGCAATAATATAAGAGGCTGGAGTCATATGGTATCCATGTCACCATATATCCTGGTTTAGTGCTTTCTGTAGAACCCCTTCAGGCCCTTTCAAGAAAGGGAAGGAGTGAAATCAAGTCTTCTGAGTGAGTGACCTAATTACTTGACTCTTGAAAGGCCTGCAGACTTACGTCTGTCAAGATTTCTCTGAATACACACTTTCTCTTACCTGTTTTCCTTCTTTTTTTAAAACATATGCTTCATTCCAAAGCACTTCATTTTAGCTCTGAGTGTTTTTTGATATATTTATGCTTTATTTTTTATCAGGAAGCTAAAAAATCCAGCCATAAATCTGAATTGTACTCTTTATATGAGTTGAACTGAAAAGTCAATTACTTGTATATTTGAGAGAATCAGGTTCCCAACAGAAAACAATGCTTTTTAGCAGGATTAATTTTCAGTACTTTCCCAATGGTGTAGCAAAAAAAATGTAGATCCTTCCTTCTTTAGGCAACAGTCACTGATTTCTGTGGTTGCTGCAGGATTCGGCAGTTTGGGTGAAATTCAGGCTTCATAGAAATTTTGCTATTGACTACTACAGGAGCAGAGTCTCAGCTTTTGTCTTTCCACTGCAGCCTGATGGTGAGGGGGAGGGTAGAAAATCAGACAAGTCTCCGAAGGAAAGAAAGGAGAAGTCAACTTTTATATATTTTTCTTTTTCTGTACAGTTATAAGATTTGAGTGATTGACTGCAATATCTCTTAAAAAGGGAAAGGATCTCTGTCTCTTGGTTTGCAATTTTGCCTGAAAGAAAACTTGCAATGCATTTTTGCCTGTAGAAAAAGGGTTACGGTACAAAATGTGAATATGCATAAACTTGTCGTTTTCCTTTGAAAATGTGGGAAATACCCAAATCCTGTGTTTGGCTTTGAAAAAAATTGTGGATGTTCCAATTTGTGCATTCTCACAGGAAAGAGGAAAAAAGCAAATGAGAAGAACTTGGTAGGTTTAATTTTTGAATGCAACTATTTGTAGCACTCTGATGGTGATTCCAGATTAGTTTCACAGCTGTAAGGAATATTTGCTCTTTTTGCGTTGTTTTGTGAGCTCCTGAATGTTCTGTCTTTTATGGACCAGACCATTTCAGGGTGTCTTATCTCAGAGTCAACCCACGAGTACAGGAGCTTTCCTACCCCTAGGTTGAAATGCACACCACTAAATGCTGTGAGGAAACACACTGGATGAGCTCATACCTCCTGAGGAAATACAATGGATGAGTATGGTGTCTGTAGTAGGATTGCTCAGAAACTGCAATGTGGTTGAAACATCACCTGGACTTTTCTTTGGGGACTTCTATCCAGTTAGATGGATTTAGAATAATTTTGCAACACTGAAAAATGGATGTTCTATTCTTATTGAGAAAAAACTTATCTTATAAGAGTTGATCTTATTTGATTGTTTTCAGTCTTACTTGCTTTAATAAACCGTAAATTGTACCATAAACAGTAGTAAAGGAAAATGACTAAAAGGCCCCAAGAAAATGTAAGCGATGGATGTATTGGAAAGATACGTTGTGCAACTGCTTTCAAAATGAGCTTAAAAGCAGCAGGGAAATACAGAGCGAGTGAGCTCAGCGGCTTGGTGCATCGCGTAGTGTATATCTCCATACACATTAAAATGCACTCGGCCTCAGAACGGGCTTTCTCCCTCTACCCCACTCCCCCCCTCACCCCTATTCTCCGTTGCCTAACAAAAGATTTTCAACAAAAGAAATTCTTCCTGGTTTGTAAAACAGTTGTGTAAAACTTGGACTGTAAAGCCACAGTTGACTGCTTTAATGTGGAACAGTTGGGAGGGTGGGGAATCGCTGGCAGGTTGGGACAGGACGCAGCAATGGTGCCCCTATTCTGTCGAGGGTCTACTTAGTCACACCACCTGCTCCCCCTATTCTTTCAAAGGCAAACCAGTCATGACAGTATGAACAGACGGATGTTTAGCCTCAATACCTTGGACACACGGCACCAGACGGAGCAAGAGGAGTTAAGAAAAGATAAATTAAGTGATCAATAAAGATAAGGGACCTTTTTAGCAGTAAATGGTGGGGACCGAGCAGACAGAACAAGGAGTGAACGTGTGTTAAATAATGCAAGTGTGTGTTCAGTTAAACTCAAACTTTTCAAATCCATGTATTGTTCCCCAAAAAGCCTTTTTTTTTTGCCCAGTGTTGGTTAATTGTGTTTTAGGTAGATGTAAAGTGTCTGTAGGCCCATACTGGCTCCTCAGTATAAGCCTCTTCAAAGTCAGCTGCACGGTTTGGTACTTGGCTGGAGAGGGAGGAAGGGGAAGAGAAAGGGGTCTGTATCCAGAGTTGAGTCAGTGACCTATTTGCACCTCCCACCTTTGCGATATAAGGGAAAGTACATTAGGGAGCAACAAAGTTCTGACAGAATAAATAACAGTGCTTTGACAGCTAATTAACAGTTAAGTGATCCAAGACCATGGGCTTCTTTTAACGGGCTACCACACTCTTTGTCTCAAGGGCACTCTTGTTCTGTCCTTCTGCCTAGCCTAGCAGAGCTCTTGATTTCGTAGAAACATAGGATCATAGAATGGCTAGAGTTGGAAGGGAGCTTCAAAGGTCATCTAGTCCACCGCCCCTGCAAGGAGCAGGGATGTCCCTGACTAGATCAGGTCGCTCAGAGCCTCATCCAGCCTGGCCTGGAATGTTTCCAGGGATGGGGCATCCACCACCTCTCTGGGCAACCTGGGCCAGTGTTCTAGAACTCGCATTGTAAAAAATTTTTTCCTAATATCCAATCTAAATCTACCTCCCTCTATTTTAAAACCATCACCCCTCATCCTGTCACAACAGGCCCTACTGAACAGCCTCTCCCCATCTTTCCTGTAGGCCACATTGAGGTACTGGAAGACCCTCAGGTCTCCCCGGAGCCTCCTCTTCTCCAGGCTGAACAGTCCCAACTCTCTCAGCCTGTCCTCACAGGAAAGGTGCTCCAGCCCTCTGATCATCTTCGTGGCTCGCCTCTGGACCTTCTCCAGCTGGTCCATGCCCTTCTTATGTTGGGGGCTCCAGAACTGGACACGGTGCTCCAGGTGGGGTCTCACCAGGGCAGAGTAGAGGGGCAGAATCATTTCCCTTGACCTGCTGGCCACGGTCCTCTTGATGCAGCCCAGGATGCTGTTGGCCTTCTGGGCCACAAGAGCACATTGCCGGCTCATGTTGAGCTTAGACTCAGGCTTAGACTTCTAACCCTACTGTAGTTTAATCAGAAAATATAAAAATCAATCTACAGTCTTGCCTCACCTTCAGTGCAAAGAATCTCACAGTTGAGTAGCTGCAAAAAAACCTGTGTGGTTTTATGTACCAGTAGTCTGCACCATGAAAAAGATTCTTCCACTTGTTGACGGTTAAAAAAAGAAGGTACCAATGTAAAGGATCGTGCGCAGTGCAAATGAGAGTTTTTTGGTTTTTAATATGAGTATGTATCTTGCTCTCTTCTAATGTCCCCCAAAAAGTTACTTTTCTCTCTGGAAGATTTAAAGTTGAGGCAATTCAACCCATCACAGTGATGTAAGTGTTGGTGTGTTCTGTACTACTCCATGGTAGCAGCATACAAGGGAGAATCTACTTGATGTTTAGCTCTAGGAACCCTAGAGTAAGTGCAGGCATAGAGGAAGGTGATATGATGCATTCTAAATTTATAACTTTTCTTGCCTTAAGGCACCTTGTTCTTGTGCTTAGGCCACCAGTATCACCCACTCATTTGGGAAATTCCACTTTAAGTACTACTAATCCTGGAATAGAATAGTTCCATTGGAAAGGATCTACAACAATCAGGGAGTCCAACTGCCAGCAAGCAACACATCAGTGGAGTAGGACCCCGTGGCTCTCTCAGGTCTCGCATTCTTGGGTTCAAAAACCAAAGAATAAAATGACTTGCCTGTTTCAGTCCATTAAGTTGATTTAAGTTCTTTTCTGCTCATTGTTGTCCCAATATGATTACAAACATTGTAATTCTGTTCAAGTAGATAATTGCCAGGCCACATTAAAAAGGTTCTCCTGATTGCACTTCATCTAGTAGATCATACTGGTCCCATGGCTTCAGCTCGTCCCATCCTTTACATTATTTTATTTATGTACTTATGCTAAAACAATGATGCTGTACAATGAATAGTAAAGCTCTGTCAGTTCTTAAGGTGTCACTCACCAAAATACCCCAGGATGTGAAAACTGAATTGTAGTGTTGCAATGGGGCACAAAATCTATTTCTGTGTTATAAAGGTAGATAAAAAGTATATAAAATTCCTTTTCACTAAGCAGAAGAAAATGCAGACCCCTAGAAGTCACTGACAAGTAGATTTAAAGGACAAGCAGAAACAGCCAACTTAAAAAATAATTTAATCAGTGTTGGTGACTTGGTGATGGCTTGTAACTGCAGCTGAGCCTCAGCTGTTCTCTTTAGTGTCATCCTGAACTGGCACTTTGATTTTCCTTTTAGAGCTGAAACGATTCTGAGTGTCCTCCACAGCTGATCCCGTGCAGCTGCGGGGACTTGGGCAGTGGGAACCCATTTCCTGAGGAAAGGGGCCAGCACAGCTGCATGGAGACAGCTGTTAGGGTCGGGTGGTTCTCACCACTGTGAATATGGAGGTTCCCTCCACAAACCGTCCTGGTATTTCACATTGCAACATATGCTTCCAGCCACTCTGCCTGTTCCACAGCACGAAAAAGCCCACAAGTATGTGGCAACACTGGCTAGCTCAGATTGGGATTCTTCCTATGCTCCAGATAGTGCAGCCTTTCTCTGATGGCCACATCAGGAAGCATAGGCTCCAAGGAGAGCTTGTGGTTTAAAGGCCCTATATGGTGCAGGATCCCTTTATTTTTGCTGTACACGAGTTATATTGATAATGAAAATTCCAAGATAAGGATGGAAAATGAGGATAACCTGGAGAACGAGCCTTCCACCCATTTTAGATGTGAGCCACAGGACACTGTAGGTATATCTGGTTATATGCAAAAGTGATGGAAAGCCAGATAAATGCTTGGAATTATTCCAATACCTGTGGAAGTTAACGGTTCTGGACCTATGTCCTTGATGCTGGTTCTTTCTCCTTATGCAGCTTAATTCCTCCCCCACCTTAATGAGACAGTGCAGCTTTCTTCCAATGTGTGTTTCTTGTCTGCCCAGAATCCCAGGGCTCAGCTGTGCTTTGGAAACCCGCCTAGGTCGGAGTTTGTAACAGTATTTTCCCACTTCTATGTTCAGCTTTTTTTTTTTTGAGGGGAGGGTGGTGGTGGTGAAGGAGAAGATGGTATGAAATACACGGGGAGACCTTACAGCGGCCTTCCAGTACTTAAAGGAGGCTTATAAGAAGGATGGGGACAAACTTTTTAGCAGGGCCTGTTGCCATAGGAAAAGGGGTAGTGGTTTTAAACTAAAAGAGGGTAGATGTAGGCTAGACATAAGGAAAAAAAATGATGATGAGGATGGTGGAACACTGGAACAGGTTGCCCAGAGAGGTGGTGGATGCCCCATCCCTGGAAACGTTCAAGACCAGGTTGGACAGGGCTCTGAGCAACCTGATCTGGTTGGAGATGTCCCTGCTCCTGGCAGGGGTGTTGGCCTGGGTGGGCTTTAAAGGTCCCTTCCAACCCAAAACATTCTGTGATTCTATGAAATACAGTGGAAAGTGAGAGATATGAATGGCTTCTTGTAGCATTGTTAAACCCCAGTTCTGTGTCACAGTACTGCTTGAAAATGGGATGGTGATGCTGACTAGAAACAAAATAAGTTGTCAAAGCTGGCAAAAATTACAAATATTAGCAAATACCTGAGTGCTAGTAAAATGCTTCCACTTTAAAAAGCGATTCCAGTCTTCACACACAAAGGTTTGAAGTGAGGAGAAATACAACCCCCTGCCCTCATTCTGTACTTTATGCTGTCATTATTTGCAAGGAACATAATTTGTGGCAAAACCCAGGATCGGAAATTTGTAAAACAAGGTTTCTTTCACACCGTTGGGATGAATTAAATGGACCAATAGATAACAGCTCTGTGTGAGTCAGGGTCTTCTCCTGATTTCAGAACAGGGCCTTGGGTTGCCTGAACGCTGATGTTTTATTAGGACCTGATCCTTGTGGGTACAGCGTGATTCCAGCAGCAGGCAACTGCTGTCTGCTTTGTTCAAAAAGAACATAATCTAACCACATACCCACAAACTCCATAAACCAGATCCCTGGTTTGGTAATTACCTTGATACATTCTGTGATTAATGATTTGCATCTGTGGGATTATCATTCATGAGCCTGGCAATAAAGCTGTTTATTTTTATGAGATATTTTATAACTCTAACTCCCAGAACGGCACGGTACATTAGTGTTGGTACATCAGCTAAATGTGCGTGCAGCATCCTAAGATGATTCAAACAAACAACTGGGAGCGTTATTGTGTGCTCTGGAATTTACCACAGTGCAGCCACAGCGTGATTCATTTGGCAGCCTTCTCCTACAGCTTACTGCAGTCATTTAGAAGACTGTGGGTCTTTTTCCACATGAAGTCAGCTTGATAGGAAGATGTATCCCACGAATAAAGTGTGTGATCCTTAATAATAATGATAAGCTACTCCATATTCATTGTGAATTCTTAACAAAAAATGTTGCCTTGAAGAGGGGCTGAACTTCCTACACTTTGGGACACAAAGAAAGCCCTTGTTTTCCCCAAAGTAATTTCATGAATGTAAATAGTTTGTTTTGCCAAACTCCATGAAGTGTGCATTCTGGATTTCAGTTTTTGTTTTCTGGAAAGGCACAGCTGTAGGGAGGCCTGAGAGCTTTCCTCCAGTGAGAGGACTATGAGACTCCTTGCTGTCTGTCCTCTGCAGACCATGTCCTGTTCTTTGGGCTATTTCTGAAGCTATCAAGTACTTTCATATTATTTTTTCTTGCTGGAGCTCTCTATATATTTCACAGTCTGATGATTTAATTCTTCTATTCTTTATTACCTCACTTAGAAATATAGAATAGCCCAGGTTAGAAGGGACCTTAAAAGATCCTCTGGTCCAGCCTTTCATGGGAAAAGAAACATAGACGCATCCTCTCCAGACGCATCCTCTCCAAACGCATCCTGAAAACCTCCAGAGATGGGGACTGCAACCTGTCCCTGGAGAGGTTGTTTCAGTGAATTATTTTTCTTACTGTAAAAAATTTCTTACGTCGACATGAAATGTCTCCAGGTGCAACTTCTGCCCATTGTCCCTTGTCTTCCTACTGTGGCTCCTTGTGACTTGTGCTCTTAGTGAGCCTGTGTGTGCTCTGGTTGCTTGATACAGCTGGACATGCAAATGCAAGTGTCAGAAGCTGGAGGAGTGCAATTCAAGGAGGGAACTGGCACAAGAGCTGAAGTGACCTGCAGTTAGTTGGTTTGTCCATGGTGAGCTCTGCTGGCTCTCATGTGGTTACTTGTGAGCTCAGTTGTAATGGTTGAGCTTTTCCTCTTGTCCAAATCCAAATTTTCAGAAGACATTTGATCTAAGCTGTAGTCATCATTGTCTGAATGTGGACAAAGAAGGGGGATCCACTGGAATAGAAATCTCATGATCCAAGGCTAGAGGAGCCTAGGCCACGGGACCAGGAGATACAGAAGTAGAGAATTCTCCGTTCTCGGCAGGGATGTGTGGCTGTCATAAATGAGACGTGGGTAAAGACATGGGGAATTGCTTATTTCTAATGGCAGACAGCATTAACTTAAACCAGGGAGTAGACAGGGCACTACTGTGATACCTTCTAGAGATAAATAGGTGCACACCTTAAGTAGTGTCATTCCAAAATTTAATTTTTGGGGGGGGAAACAGGAAAATTTTTATTTAGTCTCTTGGCTGCTATCAATGCTGTTTTAAAAGAGAAAGAGGCAGAGAGGGAGTCCTTGTTTCTAGCTCAAGCCTGCAGCACGTACAGAGGAGGAATATTGTACATGATGCAGCTGTTACCCGCCAGAGGCAGTGGAGGTCAGTGAGTCAGCTCCTTGGACTTGGGGAATCTTCAGCTGTCAGCGCTGTATCTCACACCTTCCAGTTTCACAGCGTTTGAATCCAAGGATTCGACGCAGCTGTAGGAACATGAGGCTCCGCAGTCTCTGGGTTGTGCTGTCACCCAAAGATGACAGAGCCAATGCGCCCTCATTTTATGTTTTCAGAACCCTTCCAGTGCGTAGGGTTGGGTATGTTCCTGGGGACAAAAGCTGAAGAGCCGCAGATTTTGTCTGGATTTCAGGGGCTCCAGCAGCCAGGCAAGTTGGTTGTGCCTGTCCTTGTCCTCTAACAGCCTGAGAGAAAGAAGATGCAAAGCTACTTTTGATGTATATCTTTTCACACCTCTGAGCTGCCTCCTAAGTCAGCTCGTAGCCTGCTGCAGGCATTAATCAAGCCTATATAATTCAGGTATGGAATTATGGAGCAAATACCAGGCCGTCTCTAATTTAAACATTCCCCTTTGCATCCAACTAGAAACATTGTATAGTCTTCCTCCTTTGTAAAATTCAGGTGACAGGCAACAAATGATCACAGCATCATTAAAAATGCCTGTAACTATATTGACCATACATGCAGTCAGTAACACAGATTCAATCACTGCTTAATAAATAGGGTCTGCATCCTTATAGTTTCATGCTGATAAAACTGTTCCAACAAGGAAATCTTAGGAGTAACACAAGGACAAATCACACATTATTCCTTAACATTGCATTGCCACTGTGCATTCAGTTGTCCTAAAATTTATTTATTCATAAAGACCAGAATATTTTCAGTTTTCTCACCTCTCTAACTAAAGGAATTTCTAGTTTCTTTTATCTCACAAACAACTGCCATTGTTTAGGATAAAAACACAAAATAGAGGTGATATAAAACAGAGATTTTACTACCAAAATTAGGTGTCAAGCTTTGGGGACAACATAGTATTTTTAAAAATCAGAACAAAATACGCTGCTTGTGGGTGTTGCTTCTATTGCTATTATAATATTTTAATCGTCCCATCTTCTCCCTGCCCCACAGCTTCATTTACGTAGTCATTTTTCAAATGTTAAGCCCTAACAGAAGAAAGCATTCTCCAAATTGTTGCTGAAATGATCTGGCCATGTTAGAATGTCTAAAATATTCCCCCCAAAACCCATTGTGTCTTTAATCAATGCCTATTGTGTAGAACTTCACATCCTGCCAAGCCTTTGGCATCAGGCTTTCCTGAACTGTTTAGTATGTTTTCCTCTTGCTGTCGCTGAACGTGCATTGTTGGCACTATACTATGGGAGAGACAATCCTGCAAATTTATTTTTTTTTAAGATCATCAGTCGCACGGAGTGATTACTCCAGCTGTACAAATAATGTAGGAAATGGATTTTTTTTTTGCATTAGAATTATGCAAGCCCAGCAAATACTCTCAACAATTGCTCCTTAAGTCAGTGAAATTTCAAGCCATTCAGTTTTCTTGTAAGGAGCTCACGGCTTCTTTGATGACGAGGTTTGTTAAGCCCAAATGTGGAGAACTAATAAAATAATAAAAAGGCTCCAGAGGTGTTTATAGATTTCAATTATCTCTTGCTTTCTCTCCCAGGATTGGGCTAGGCAGGATTGTGCTGCCCTCAAGTAGTACTTGAGTGGAGGCTGCATTTTATGCTGGCTGTCTCCGAGGTTTCTTCTTTGTGGCTGAATCGCCTTAGCGTGGGTAGTGTACAGAGGTGCTAAGGGCTCGCCTAGACAAAGCAGCCATGCTTCACAAAAGCGAAGGAGCAAAAGGAAGCAAAATTGAATCTCTAGCACCCAGCTCCTGGGCAAACAGACACAACTAATGGATCCACTCTTGCTCCTCCCATCCAATTACTGTGATCCAGTAGAGAGAATATGGCAACATCGGTTCACACAAACTCTAATACTCTTAATCCCTTCCATACATATAAACCTCACATTCACCCCCGTTACTTCATTATCGAGCCACCCAGGCAGCCGGAGCGTCGGAATGGACCCACCGGCTGCAAAAACCTGCCTCCTTCAGGTTTTAATCAGCTAATGAGGGATATGCAAATGACAAGCTTATGGGATTACGCCTTGTCTAACAGCGGTCCTCCCCACAGTGATACAGTACTAATACAGGTGTTAGTAAACTGGTTATTAGGCACTGGCTAATTTAGGCCCATTCATACCAGGATTGCGCTGGCAGCCCTGCCATTTGTACTGGTGTTTGTGGCCCAGTAGGAGATCTATTAGGGCTGTGGTGGGTCTGACACAAACTCCTCGCTGCTAGATATGAAGCTAATAAATCCGGTTGGTTTGGTCTTTAGCCATACACAACAACCCAGGACTGAAATGGGGATTTCCCTCTCCACCCCAGTTGCCTGGGAAATTGCCACCGGAGGGCAAAGGGGGAGTTTAATTAACATTTACTTAACATTTATGTGAACTTTTCACGTACTTTTGAATAAAATGTAAAGCACACCAATATGATTAACCTGTATTTTCTCTTGGTCACAACTAGCCAACTCTCTCTTCTATGAAAGAACATGGAGCCTAAAAGTATACGGTGAGAAAAAAACACACCGTTTCTGGGGATGAGCGATTTCTCTGGGGGTTTGGCTGCTTCAGTGGCTCAGTACAACTTTCTGCTTTTTCATTTTTCTTATCTGGTGATATTTCTTCACCATGCAAGCAGTCCAATGTTGCATTGCACTTACTCCTTGTGTCAGTGGAGAAAAGTGGAGTGACATCAGTAAGGCATTCACAGACCAGAGGACGTGATGTGAACAATTTCTGAGCTGATACCACTGCTATTTGATTCTTTAAAATTTCCTTAAGTATACGCATTTCATAAACAGCAAATATTCCATACGCATTAATATACGATGCTAAGTCTATAGCAATTTTCAGTATTTCCCCGAACAACTTTGGTGTCAGCTTATTCAAGCCTACAGCAGAAATTAAGACAGGATTAGCAAATAATTTTAAAGATCTCTGCTTTATGAACAGTGAGATGTAGAAGCATAGCTGCTTCCAAGTATGGGGAACCAAGAATACAGCAGAAATCCACAAGTGCATCATCTGAGAAGTGCCAAAATTAAATAGAAGATGCCCAATCTCCAGTCAGCAGAGGAAAGGGGGTATTGTAGAGCACATCTTAGTTTAAGGCTTATTTGAGATTTTGACAAAAAAGACGTGATGTTGTGGGGTTTTGTTTTCATTACAACAGTGATAACTCCAATTACTCTTTCCTTCCTTTAAATATTACTTAAAATTCAAGGGCCTCACTAGACTGTTGAGCTGTTCCAGGAGAGGCCAGAAATCCCGGGGCCCAGGTAGCCTTTAATGAGTTCAAAGCTGTGGTTTCATCTTCAAAATGACTGTGTTGGAATTGTCATCGTTATACCTGAGGAGACTGAGACAAAGGTTTAAAGGGTAAAGTGTTGGAAAGTAGCTCCATAAATGTAAATCCTCAAAGCCGCTTAGATTTAATGCATACATATCTATTGTTCATCTGTTTGCTCTGACTGACCCTAACTAAACGTGTATCTTCAGAGGAAGGTTCTGAACTTTTCTTGTGCCTTTCCACCTTAAAGGCATTTGAAAATCAAACATGGGTCCAAAATTTGCAAATTCAGATCAGTGATCAATCTTTCAAACCTAAGGATTCTGGTTAAATGAGGCTGGCTCACCTCTTATATCTGCTTATGTTAAGGTTGCCTTGCTCTCCTGATCTGTAAAACTGGAACCTGAGGTGGCCCATGGACACTGCCTTTGTTCAGGTTGTGCTTGGGATAACCTGTCGTTATGCGTAATAAATTTGCAAATGATGCAGTGGATCTTGTATAAGCTAAAAAGCACTGGCTAATGGATGGGGAAAAGCCAGACACAGCAGAAGGGTTTCAATAAAGCATGTATTTTTGGTTTCTTTATCATTCTGTCATCCTGCTCTTTGCCCACCTCTAAAATAACCTGGAGGAAATGATAAGGAGAATTTGAATCGCATTGATTACAGCCCAGTGGAGTCCTGCGGGCTATTTTTACAAAGGTTACAAAGGGACCGCTGTCTATTTATCGTTATGCTTTATATCGGCATGCTGTTGCTTCGAATATTGAGAAGGCAAGGGAAGTTTATTGAGGTTGGACTTATTCAAAATCCCAGGAGCCAGAATCCCTGCATGTTCGCAAAGAACATAAACTCTCGGAAAAGTTAAGGAATTCTTCAGAACAAGGAAAAAAACATTTTTCTTTTAACAGATATTTCAGTGAAACAACAACATCTCTGATGGCTCTGTTTTACTTGAGAGCTGAGGTGGTGAATGATATCGACTTTATGAAATGCAGTTGACTTAAGTGAACACAAAAGACATGGCAGAAAAAAGTACTTGGACAGAGTTGATCAGAAATATTGTTAAAACTTTAAATATCTGATTTGATAACAGCATTGGTAATGGTTGCCGTAAGTGGGAGCAAAAGAATTGTTTCTATAAGAGCGCAGTTACGCAATAGATTTGCTGTGGTTTTTTGTTTTGTTGGTTTGTTGTTTTTTTTTTAACACAAGGGTGAGTAGCTCTGGCACTTTGAGGAGAGTCCACACTGCATTCAAGAAAAAGGCTACTCCTTGATTTCATCAAGAAAGTACACCAATATACTGTTAAAAATGGACATGTGTGAAAGTGTCTGGGCCTCAGTAGAGAGAAACACATGGGCTATACGAATGTATACATGTTGAGGGATGAAACGGTGACAGTAAATATTAAATTAAGATTAAATTAACCAACCCATGCTAATTCCCACTGGATGACAAAACTAGCTGCCAGGTGATGTGCCGTTGGCACTGGCAAAGACGGACAGTTTGAGTTTGTGAGGTGCTGAGGCTGGTACAAGCAAAAGGACCATCAGGCACGAAAGATGAAAGCTGGCCTCTGTGGAAGTCACTTTCAAAAAAAATCCTGACTTTGCTGGGGTCAGAATTTCGTTCAGAATCATTAAAGGGCAAAATAATTACTGCCATGCAGTGTTTCTTGTTGACTGAATATGTACAGGCCTACTCAAATGTGAGACTGAGACACTTTGTTATACAAGATGCGACGGAACGCCAGCTTGCTGCTGTGTGTTCCTCAGCAGGGTCTGTCTTCCACCATGATTCAGCCCTTCCGGCTTTCCCTAAAATCAGACTCCTCAGATCATCTTCATGATTCAACATGTTGTGATCACTTCCAGGGAACAGCAATCACACTCTGCAAGCAAACCCAGGACTGGCACCAGGAACTTAGGCAGCTGCCAGTCTTGCAGGCCAGAAGAGTAAGTCTTAGAGGTTGTACAAGAGAGGAGTGTGTGCCTCAGTCTGCTGTTTTACTTATGTTTTTGATAATAGGTTTCTCACTGATTGCCCCTAAAGTAATATTTTTTGCCGATAGATAGAAGTTGGGGGTTAGATGAATCATGCATTTGTTTTCAGGAACCCACTAGAAAACTTTTATTTCACATATATGCAGAGTAAATAATAATAAAAACCAAACCAGAAACCACCCTTATAAACAGGACACATAGCTTTTTATGAATCAGACTCCCTGAGAGCTTCAGTTTGATTTTCAGATGCTGGGATCTACCTACACTGCTGGTTTTACTGCAAGTAATTTTAAAATTACTTCATGGAAACAGACATATTCATAGAAAAGCTTATCCGTTTTTTACTTCCTAAACTTTGAAGATAGTCCTCCGCAGTGCTAAAGAGAACATATTTTTCCCAGGTTACCAGAATATCTTTAAGAGCTTCTATCTTGTAGGACCATCAGCAAGCAACTCTATGTTGCTTAAAGAAATTCTATGTTTTGCTTACTAAGTCAGTAAAATATCTCCGATAAGATGTCTAATCAAGAGGTGGGCTTAAGATAAGATTCAAAACCCAGATGACGAATCTAGCCTGAGCCAACTGAGTTTTGTCCTGACCCGTGTCTCATGACGTGGCCTGTAAGCAGGTGGCAGAGGAGGGTCTGTGGAGCAGCTGACCTGCTCTGGGATCCTCCACGCTTTCAGCTACCTCACTGTGCTTTGGCCTCATCCCATGCTCAGGTATGATCCCTTAGAAGGGAGGAGCACCTGACGTGTAGGTTTGACAGCCAAGACATGGAGTTTTCTGTGCCTCCACAGGGGACTCTTCACCGCATGTGCAACAAGCCCAAGTGTGCTGGGGATGCAGTACCGTCCTGCCTCACTTCACATACGATCTGGTCCCCTAGACCTTCGTATGTGCACGTACACGTACGCTGCCCAACACTTAATGTGGTGCTGCCTTGACCGTTCCCCACCCTGTTCTGTGTCCTCTCTATATTTCAGGTCAGCACGGAGGCTTGGGTTCAACAGCTGTTGGTGTCTATTGATCATTAAAGCATTTATATAATCAAAGGGAATTCTCCATGTGACTGATGACTTCATGGCACCACTGAAATCAGGAGCTAAATTTCCAGAAATTTCCATGGGGGCAGGATTTCACTTGAGGGTTTCAACAGAACAGTTGGAAATACAGTTAAAGAGAATCCGAGACCAAAATACATTGTAATGTTGATGGCATTTTTAAATAAGATGTACCAGAGGAAAGTTGTAACTCTACATCATACGTTGGAACTTATTTTATATACACCTTATAGCTCCTTTTCAGCACTCTTGCAACCTAGACACAAGACAATTGATAAGTCTTACTTTTTTTTTTTATTCAAAGAGAAGCTCACATGGTATGGTAGAATTAGAATTGCTTCTTTTTCAAGCAAGTTTCCTTATCTGTCTCCAACAGTTATATTCTGCATATTTGTTCTAAGCGGTCATTTTCTATTACATAAAAATGTTAGAGCATGTGTCTGTGTTACATGGGTTTGTTTTTAGTTAAATGCACAACGCAAGCCTATACCTAGCTTTTCACCTTTCCCAATGAACATTTTCTGATCGCTTGGGATAACTCTATTATCAGAAAGACTAGTTGTCAAAGACAGCTTATGTCCCCCATCCCGGGAAAGTAAATACAGCTTCTTTCCTGGGCACTTCTGAATCCTAAATTGTTTGCAACTTTTTATGGAAAGAATTCTCACTGCTCAACGGGATCACAAAATGAAAAAAAAAAAAGGCAGCAAGAAAAGCAAGTTTGTTTGAATTGTTGTTTAAGGAATTATTTGCAAATGTAAAAAGATGTGAGAAAATAACATCCAAAAGTTACCTTCAGAAAATCCTGAGGTCAAACAGCTTTAATGCTACTCCTTGTGTATCTTTACAATGAGAATTTTAAGCGGATTCCTCCTGCATGGCAGTCCGTAGGGTTAAAGGTTAACAACTGACCAATTCCTTGGACAAGGTGTTATTTAAAATCAGGTACTTAAGACATTTGCTGGAGGACTTAGCCATTATGGCTGTTTGGAATCAGTGCATTTTCCAGCAGGGAAAGTATTTAGGGGAACAAAAAGAGTGCAGAGATGAGGAATTCCAGAAAGCCTGTCACCATATAAACTAAAAACCACCATTAGAAGCTGAGTTTTCTTTACAAAAATCTGACAGTATCCAAATACCTTGTGTGGAAATCATGGTCGCTAGAAAGAGATGAGAGCCTTCTCCGCAAATAGTTCAGCTCGGCTCTGTTTAAGCTCTGTTTTCAATGTACACATGAGTTTTCTCTTCCCGTGTTGCTTTCCTTTTTGATGTAGCTATGCTTCTCAAGATCTATGTGACTTCTTTTTTAGAGCTTGTAAAGCAAGCGGTAATTTTACAGTCAGACCTGAATCAACGGAAAAAGCTGTTGGAGGCTTCTGACCCTGCACTATTTGAAGTAATATCTCACCAGGGATTTGAGTTTGCTCGAGGGAATTCTGAAATAATAAAAACTCTCCAGGCTAGATTGTCCTATTTTGAAGAAGAGTTTATAAAGTTGAGTAGCCAGAAAAAAATTAATATTTTTTAAGCAATGAGTCCAGCTGTTGGATTTCCTTTCTGATCTGGATTGCAGGGTTTCTTCTCTCCTTTTTTTTTTTTGGTTGTTACGGACAACATGACTGTTGTGTTCATTGGATATGAAAATGTCCACAGTGGTTTTTAGCAGGATTTAGAAGAGACGAGACAGGTGCTTATACAGTCTTCAATGACTAATACGGTTGTCAGGACAAAAACTTTGTATGTGCGTAAATGTGAACCTACTGGATTCCAGTAAAATGTTTACAAAAATATAAACATTGGATTCCATTGCTGTCATGAGGGGGAATATGTTCATTCCACCCTCTGCTATATCACTGGTTTGATTCAGGAAAATTAACATCTGGTGTTCTACTGGTTGCATTTTGGCTTTTCTGTGGCAGATTTATGCCACAGCCTCCTGGTGTGTAAAATAGTTTTTAGCTACAGGGCAATTATGAGGCTTAAATTAAAGGCATCATGTTTGCACGGCAGAATAGGAAGTGTTATATTTAGATATATTTGGGCAAAAGGCAATACCAGACAGCAAGGCAACACATACATTTTGGAGAACTGAATTTAGAATCAAGTAGATTCTTTAATGCGCTTGCTTTAATGTTTACTTTCATACTTAGAGGAATTTTGAAACCCCAATCAAAAGTCAGCTGTGTCTCAAAATAGAATATAATAAGATTATTTGAGCTCACGTGTGATGCAAAGACTAACTAAACAATGATATTTTAATTCTTTTTTTTTTCTCAGACTCTTTTCATTGTGGAAATAAAATTCTCAATACACATTTCAACGAGGCTCTTTAAACGTGATTATCTCTTCTGACTGCAGATGTGAAAAATGGATAGGATACCAGGCTTAGATATGACAGTTGGGAGCTGGCATTGTCCCACTGGACGTTAATCAACAGCCTTTGGTTCCATCCTGTTTTGAAATGCAAGCTATCCACTTTAAAAAGGATAAAATAAAAAAAAAAATGCTAGAGTGATTGTTTAAAAAAACATTTTTTGTGGGAGCACTAGTAATGATATTTACTTTCATTTGCTTAAAAATATTTTGCAGAACAGGACATTCAAACAAATAAACAAAGGAAATGGCAGAGATGTAATTTACCCAAACTTATACATACATATGTGTGCATATATATACATATATATATCTCAAACTAGTGCTGGGGCCAGGAGAAATACCTGGATTTTACAATCTGTAACTTGCTGCTTGTCTAAATAGTTATTAGCGGTGTTGCATAAGATCAGTCTGTCCTGTCTAACCAAACACAGAAGAAGAGGTAGTGGGAATATGTGTGGAGAAAAGGCTAAAATAAACTTCATCTAAAAAGTATAAATGCTTTTAACCTATGAAATAGTACCCAGGTCTGGACATTCCAGCTCCCCAAACCTGGATTAAGACTTGGGCTCTATCGTATAAAACTTTTTTGTTTATTCTGTTCTAATGACAGATAAACCTTGGGTAAGCTTTATCTTGCTTTCTCATAGCTGAAGAACGACCATCTGAGCGATGATGAATTAAAAACAGAGGACTCTAAATCTCTTTTTACTACTTGAGTTATGAAGATGGTTTGGTGGGAATTGTAGCCTATAGTAAAACCTTGCACCACTCTTATTTCTCTTGCACTATATTTCCTTTTCCTAAGAGACAGCTAGTTGTAGAGCCGGAGAAGGGTAAGGCGAAGCTGTGGGCGTGCAAAGAGAGCGATGCCTCCTGTTGCCAGCTGCAGGGAGGAGGCGGGGTAACACATTCAGCCCCCAGATGTGTTTGATTCTATGGATACGTACCATCTAAACACCTATTCCAGCGATGAAACAGATGTCTTCCTAGATGAACTGCTGCCTCCACAAAGTAATGCTGTTGCTGTTGTATTATTTATGATGACAGATAGGGAAGATAAAAACCATTTCTGATATCTAGATCTTCCCAGTCCTTATCTTGTGGTCATTGACGTCCGTTTCAAAAGACTGGTTGTGCGAATGAATGGGAGATGTTGTTTGTGGAGCTAGGGCCATATTCTGAAATGGCTGGGCCAAATACCATGCAACCTGTGCAAGTTCTGTCTCTGAGGTCTAGTGGCAACCTCCTCCATCAGCCTGGCTTCCCCTGAGTTCTGCCCAGCTCTGAGCGTACTGCCTTTGCCCAGAAAATGAACTATTTCCAATTGTGCTTATCATTAACATTATAACAAAACATTTCTTTAGGGCTATCCTTATGAGAAAGTGCCTTCATTTTTGTATTAAATGCAGTGAGATGAATAAAGCAAAGTCAGTTTTCACCAGTAGGGTCTCACAGGTATTTTGCCAACTTACTTTCTCCATTGTTCTTTCACATTATGAGAGGTATTAAATCAAGTTGGGGATTTTTTTCCGTCCTGTAACTCCCCTGCTCCCTGCCAGAGCTACTAAAATCACAGTATTCTTTACTGCTTTCTAAGAAGATTACTAAGCCAGCTGACCCAAACAGCGGTGGCACCAATTAGGCATCATTCAAAATTAATAACCACTATGATGATAACAAATCAAAAGATTGATTCTTCTGATGGGAGAATCATTTTAATTAATTTAATCCTCGTTGAAAGATCAGCTGTGCACAGTCCTGCTCACCAGTGGGGCCCATTTGTCCCTGTCGGTCCCCGTCACCTAAAGCCAGTGAATATGATCAGTAGCCAGCACTTAGGGAACAATACGAAACAGATTGTACTGTCAGGCTTCATTAAAGATCATCATTAGTATTCCAATTTGGAAAGAGTCAATCTATCCTAACCTTTTACCAATTCTTTTCGGCCGCTTTTGTGAAGTTTGGTTCAGCTGCTAAATGTAAAAACGCTGTGCAGGCTTTTTTTTTTTTTAAAAAAAAAAAAAAAAAGCCGGCAGGATCTCGCTGATGCCTGTCAGGCTGCAGCTTAGGGACAAAGCTCGGGGGAAACGCGCGTTATGCAACCCAGCCCCAAATGATATCATGTGCAGCTGCTTATGATCGGAGTATTTACAGGCAATGAAACTTTCTGAAACTTAAAACTTAACAATGATGAATGGAAATGAAATTGATACGGCACTTTCTTTCATCCCGCTGTTGAGATTTTATTTTTTCTTCTTGGTCTCAAGGGTGGTTTTGCAGAGCTGGCCAGGCTGTCCCGCTCCTCTCCGGCAAGGACTGCAGAGGGCATTTTGAGCATGTCGATGAGGGAGATGGAATTTGAGATTTGTTTGCAGTTCACTTTATCTTTTCTGCTGAGGTCAGATTGCTTTGTTTGTTTGTTCTTGGTTCTGGTGGCTGGAAATAGTTATGGACAAACGGATTACAGGATTTTGGGGTGTATTTCTGTACGGTCATCCCTTTATCTCAGTCATACCCTCTGGACACGCGGGAGAGGTGTCTTGGCTCTTAGTTTTCAAATCAGTTTGTCTGCCAGGCAATGATCTCATTATTTCAATATTCCTGACATTTATTTTTTTGCTAACCTTCACAGTTGTCCAACCAGCTGGTTGGGAGGGTAAGGATGTTTCAGGAATTCTCTGCCTGAAATACCAAAAGAAAAATTCTGTTGTTTTGAATAATCTCTTCTGAAAGTGCTTTAAAAAAAAGAGGCTCTAAGTTTGTTTTTTTTCTGACTTGTTCCTATGTGATTCTACAGAGATTGCAAATGAAAACAGAATTAGACCAGTGAAACAGGGAAGGAGTGAAAGATTAGTTTTCACACTTCTTTTTACGAAAAAAAAAAGAACAACTCTCTCAAAATTTGATTAACCATTAAAAATGCTGTTATGATGACTCTAACAGAATGACAAAAAAAAACAACAAAAAATGTATTAATTAATATGGCCTCTCTATAAAAGCTCAAATAATTTTCTACAGTTTAATACTACTTTACTTTCTGAATGTTTTATACAGTTCAGGAACCCACTTTGCAATAACTGGTTGCTCACTGCATCCTCATGAAGATTTCTGCTGTTTAATTTCATGAATAAATGGGTCGTTCTACACATGAAAACTGTTACAATCAAAGTAGATACTTCATAATGATGATTACTCCAAAGTCTAGTCTTGGCAACATGTAATCTTTAAAGTTTTCCAAAACCAGCCCAATAACAGTGAAAATACTATTTTTTTTTCACAGTCAGCTCATTAATATGGAAGAAAACAAAATCCTTTAGTAAATAATTGCAGCTGAAACAAATGTTAATAAAGATTCTGTGTGAACTTGATCAGAAGTCTTTTATGCTTGCAATCTGTGGGGGAAAAAAAAAAGCTCAGAGGCATTATTCTTTTTCTCTTTGAGAAAATATGGAAACTTAATTTACTGAAAAAAAATACAATACTGAGGCAATCAAATTTCAAATGTTTTGCTGTGTGCTTTTCACTGTGTATAGGTCCTGATATTGTTTTTCTCTTTGATGAGATGGCTTTAGTCAAAATTCAAAAGGAATTACAGATTTTACAGGTTAGTACTTATTAAATGCAATGGTATTGGCTATGTAATTACATGTATTACATTAATTACCAGCACACACTGCAGTAGTAACACATATATTCATATGAATGCAGATAAAAAATTCTAGCGTCCCTCTGAGGAATATCAGTCCTTCAAACTACTAAATTTCTGTGGATCCTTCCTTTTAAAAATTTATTTCTAATTTTCCAGTGACTGCTTCGATTACTTTGTCAGCTTTGCAGGTGACAAACCTGTTACAGAAGGAGAGGCAGAGGGAGCTGCTGTGAATTTTTATACCAGTGCAACTGAGTTCTGAAGTATCAGCTCTATAAATGCTTTTTAGTTGTTTCTTAAAATATTTCTTTTTGAATATTCTTTTCTCAATTCCAGTCATCTTTTTTTCTTGATTTTGCTGTGACTTTTCTTTTACCACTTGACTTTTAGCCATTTTCCCCCCTTTTTTATGTCACATTCACCTTCATTGGAAAAGTATGCCTTCAGAAGAAGGTATATACACTGTGTTATTACCTCGATATTTTCAAATTGATCTTTTTTAGTGGATCTAGTATTTTTTGGAGGACTTTATAAGAAAGTGGCCCCAGTAAAAGGCCCTCCGAGTGCTGCAACTCCCTTGAATTCGGTGGAAGTTGGTCTCAGGCTGTGGCCTCAGGTTTACACCAGTCCAAATTGAAGATGCTGCTCCTAAGAGCAGTCCCTCCCTCCCTGCCCTTAGCAGCATCATCCCACCTCTCCTTTACCACTATGTTTTAGCCACGTATTGAGGCAGTGCAGAGACCAATCCGGCTGATCCATTTTTTTGCGGAGTTTAGTTTTCAGACTAATTAGGTTCTCATTCACATGGGAATGTGTTAGGGTGCAGCAGGAGCATGAAACCAGAAACAGAAGCAGGATACCTCCTCTTTTATCAGAAACAAAATTATTAATATTTTAAAAATATATATCTTATGAGGTGTTTGGAAAGGTGATTACTCTACCAGTATGTCTTCTATTTTTTTTTTTACCTGATTGGGATAACTACTTGAAACTACTCGACTTATTTTTTCACCTGCCTTTAAAGAATTGTAATGTTGCTTCATGCTGGACATGAACCAAGGAGACAAAATGTGCTACAAGATCGTGTGATTTCCTTACAACACTTCAGTCTTAATCCTTAGTAAGCTGGAATTTGAAATACAGGAAAAGTAAATCCAGAAATAGATGTTAAGATATAATGCAGCTCACTAAAGTAATAGTTAGAAATGGTCATAACATAACAGTATAAAATAATGGCCACAGATATAATCAATGATTTCTACAATTTATGTATATCTCTCTGTGTGTATATATGTTCCCAAGGAACAAAACCATCCGTGAAAAGGCTCAAACAGAAAAAGAATAGGAAATGCCACAAATTGATGGCCTACAGAATTTAATGAAAATATTGTCCTAATTTCAGTACAAAATCCTCTTTGCTGATGTGGCTACAACAGATTCTGTGACGTTTTGTGTAATACCACTGCACGCTACAGGGTACTGTAGATAAAATATCAGCCATCTCGTGTAGCCATCTGCTCAGAAGGTTTCTCAGCACCATGGTATGCAATGGGATCCAGGCCTTGAGCGATGCTGGGGAGCTTTCGAAACCACCCCATTCCTCAGGTTCTGCAGAAGGTAAGAGCCTGGTTACAGTCAATACCCTGCTAACAACAGACTTTTGTTCACACTAAATAGTTGACTTTGCCTTCATGTCCTGGGGAAAAAAAAAAAAAAAGTGCTTAAAAACTCTAAATTATTGCACCAAACAAGGCAATCTTTATCGCCCCAAACTTCTCATCTACTTCAGGGACTATTTTGTTTGGGTTGTATTAGTCATTTACTTTGCAAAATGCGTTTTCACGAGGGTATCTGGTTGGAACAACCACCATGAAAAACATACACTAAAATAAACAGATTGTGAAAGTGGAAATACACTTCACAGTGGAAACTGGAATGAAATTGGAACGAGGAGGCTGACCCATCAGAAGGGATCAAAACAAATCTGCCAAAAGGGTGACCAGGAAAAAATAATTACTAACTTTAAAAAAAAAAAAATGAAGTGGTTATTTCCTATTTCACACATTTTAAAGCCGTGCGGCCACCGTCTCTATCTCAAGTAAAATTTCTAAGATGTATTTAGAGGCATACAGGAGTTGGCAGCCTCACTGGCTTTTTTGGATGCGTTTGAGTCCAGTTTGTGTGTAGTACAGATAAACGCAACACACAAACGGGTACCCTAGCACTTCCAGAGCCAGCCAGATCAACAGAGCTTGGAGAGAGAGTAACGGGGAGCAATCACAACCTCACTGCTGGGAGAAACAAAATCTGTGAAAACAGAGTTTGACTGTGGAGACTTGTCCTCCTTTTTGGTTTAGTTTACAAGCTGCAGTTTCGGTTTTCTGATCAATACCAGAATCTTTTAATTACCTGTTCAAGATGACATTAAATTGCAGGCAGGACTTTTAGTCTTCATTTCCAAGAAGTATTTAATTTTATTAGCAATACGGTTTTTGCCCCCACAAAATTCAGTCCACTGGCATCCTCCAGCACTGCCTTTTTATTACAGGCTTAAAGTCTCTGGATAGGCTCAGCCTATCCTGTGTTATACAGCTGTTCTTAAGATGTTGAAAAAGACTGAGGCATGTAAGAAAGCAACTCGATTTATTTTATTTTAATCCCAAACCCAAGATGAGATCCCTTCACCAGAGGTAAAAAGCTACTCCTGCCTTGCTGAAATGGATATTCAGCATATTTTTCATATGTTCACACCGACAGCAGTCCGGAAGAAGTTTCAGAGCTTTATTTTGCAGAGCCGTTACTCGGGGTCTTTGGGGAAGATCAATTTCAGATGCGCTTGGTCTGCGCTTGAGTTCAGCCCAGGGAGGCCCCAGCACTTACAAATGGGACAGGACTTCAGAGTCATCATGGGTGATCAGCACCTTCCAGGATTTGGTCCCCCAGTAGCACTGACAGATCCATTTCTTTACACTTAGGGAATATTTGCTGTCTTTTTTTTTTCACTCC
>WHYT01016912.1:87431-107609 GCA_009806455.1 Tetrax tetrax
TTTCCCCCCCCCCCTTTTCTCCCTTTTCTCCCTTTTTCCTCTTTTCCCTTTTCTCCCTTTTTCCTCCTTTTTCTCCCCCTTCTCCCTTTTTTCCTCTTTTCTTTTCTTTTCCTTTCCCACCTCCCTTTTTTTCCTATTTTTTTGTTCCTTTGGCACTATAGATACTTGCTGCACACACAGAAGTTCAGGAATATATCTTTATTTTTAAAAGCATAACTACAGGTGAGTTGCCAAGTGTAATAATGAAGGAAAGCGCAGAAACTGTCCTTTAACCTGAACGGAAGCTTTGCTTTCTGTCGAAGACCATCTGGTCCAGAGCTGTGATTCCAAATCAGAACTGCACTGCCCTCCTGCGTCCGCAGCAGAAAGTTGGTGAGTGAAAAGGGAAAAGGTTTGGGAAACACATCCACAGTACAGAGGCACATCTTTTTAACATCTTTGTCGGTGACATGGACAGTGGGATAGAGTGCACCCTCGGCAAGTTCGCCGATGACACCAAGCTGTGTGGTGCCGTCGACATGGTGGAAAGGGGGGATGCCATCCAGAGGGACCTGGACAGGCTGGAGAGGTGGGCCCATGCCAACTTCATGAAGTTCAACCAGGCCAAGTGCAAGGTCCTGCACATGGGTCGGGGCAATCCCAGGCACAAATACAGACTGGGCGGAGAATGGATCGAGAGCAGCCCTGAGGAGAAGGACTTGGGAGTGCTGGTGGACGAGAAGCTCAACATGAGCCAGCAATGTGCCCTTGCAGCCCAGAAGGCCAACGGCATCCTGGGCTGCATCAAGAGGAGCGTGGCCAGCAGGTCGAGGGAGGTGATTCTCCCCCTCTGTTCTGCCCTGGTGAGACCCCACCTGGAGTACTGCATCCAGCTCTGGAGCCCCCAACATAAGGACATGGACCAGCTGGAGAAGGTCCAGAGGAGGCCACAAAGATGATCAGAAGGCTGGAGCACCTCTCCTGTGAGGACAGGCTGAGAGAGTTGGGGCTGTTCAGCCTGGAGAAGAGGAGGCTCCGGGGAGACCTGAT
Source organism: Tetrax tetrax (assembly GCA_009806455.1). Classification (NCBI taxonomy): domain Eukaryota; kingdom Metazoa; phylum Chordata; class Aves; order Otidiformes; family Otididae; genus Tetrax; species Tetrax tetrax. Next base: position 88,461 of record WHYT01016912.1, read on the forward strand.
AGCGGCCTTCCAGTACCTCAAGGGGGCCTGCAGGAAAGCTGGGGAGAGGCTGTTCAGTAGGGCCTGTTGTGATAGGATGAGGGGTAATGGTTTTAAAATAGAGGGAGGTAGATTTAGATTGGATATTAGGAAAAAATTTTTTACAATGAGAGTTGTAGAGCACTGGAACAGGTTGTCCAGAGAGGTGGTGGATGCCCCATCCCTGGAAACACTCTAGGCCAGGTTGGATGAGGCTCTGAACAACCTGATCTGGTTGGTGATCTGGTTGGAAACGTCCCTGCTTCTTGCAGGTGCATTGGACTGGATGACCTTTAAAGGTCCTTTCCAACCCAAACTATTCTATGATTCTGGGAAGCATCTGGTTTTGTGCAATGAATGTTAACAAAAATAACAAAATGAAAACGTGAAAATACAGAAAAAGGAGATAGCCCAAAATGTTTAGAGTGTTTTTTTCCAACTATGCCAACTATTGCCTAAACATTTTAGAAGTTTTTCAAGGTGTTCTGCTGTTAGAGGCAGCCAATTCAGGCTCCAGTGAAGGCTCGTGTAAAGGCTTTAGAGCTCCTGGCCATTTTATAGATACTTGGATTCCAAAGCCATCACTGATGATGCAGCCAGTGACAGAAAGCAGATGTGAGGCTGCTCAGTTTTTTCTTCTCACCATCCCAAATGCCAAGTTCAGCAAATCCAGAAATTTCTGAAAAGCAGAAAGGAAGGGCTGGGGCTGAAACCTCTGAAAACCAGAATATGTAACAGAGATGTCTGTGCAGCCTTCACGTGGCCGCTGCCAGAGCTGGCTTTAGCCAAAACACTCCAGTGGCATTCGCTGTGTCAGGTACAGCGACATTAAAGGGCCTGGAGGTTAATTCGAAGGGCTTGGCAGGACTGGCTGGGGACACAAAATACTGGGTAGCAGAGCGTGTCCATGAGTCACGGCTGGGTGGGTGCCCCAGCTTGCAGCAGAGTGGACTCGCAGGTTCCCGGACCATCAATGGCTGTGAAGCGTCCTGACGACTGCTGCATGGCCGCTCCATCCATCTGCTATTTAGAAATAAAATGATTCCTGAGCATGAGAAAAATGAGGTCTAGAACAAGCTTTTCATGAAAGGATAGGACTATAAAGCGCAACTCATTATGAAATGACACTTGGTGTGCTTAAAGGGAAACACAGTGGCCTGCAAGAGCAAGTAGTATGGGAAAATCTATATGAATTTATAGAAAGTTGTTGCTTGTTGCGGAGTGCCCTCTGGTGCTGTATCCAAATCAGAGGTTCACTGGAGGGTTACGCACGCACTCATTTCAGTAGTTCAAGCCACATATTGAGCAGGGCTTCCCTCCCTCTATTATGCCAGCATATTTTGGTAATGTCTCTTCAAAATGAATCGATTCCTGGAAGGCAAGTGCAGAGACCTGTACCCAACAGAACAGAAATAAAGCAGGAAACACGAGACCCAACGCAGAACTTTGTCCCGTGTTGCCGATAAGGGATAAAGAGGATAGCTGCTGAGGAGGGCAGATTTCAAATAAAACAGCAAAGTATTAGTTCAGTTGGAACTAGATGATCTTTAAGGTCCCTTCCAACCCAAACCATTCTAGGATTCTATGATATGACTCAAAACAGTTGCACCAGGTTTACTGTAATGGTAACATAAAAGTGGCAATTCTCATTTTTTTAGAAGTTTATTGAAGACAGAGCCTTTCATGGTTCTACAATCACAGATTTCTTCAAGGGGACAAAATTGAAAATAATATTAATAGAAGAATTATTTATTGTCAGATACTTCTAAACGTGGAAGGTGAAAAACAAAACAAGCCACTACCTTTAAAGCCATTAAAACTCAGTTTTATTTTTACTGAATTACTGTATATCCAGATGAATCTACATCTGGAGAATTACATTCTCTGCTGACTCAATTTCTACCCTGGATTTGGAACTAGATTTGGTCTCGAGCTTCTCTGAGTGTCATGTTGTTCAGTTTTGGGGTTTTAAAGGTCACAAAATAGAACTTCAGCATGCAAATGATATGGCCATTAAAGAAAACAAGTCAAAACCATCGTTAAGAAACAAAAATGCCTGATCAATTAATAGCAACACTGCATAACTGTTTGTGTGCTCTGAATGTTGTCAAAGAAAGGAACCAGTAGTCTAGAGAACTTCAGCAAAGCAGTAAATCTCCTTCTTCCTCATGTAACTTGGACAACAGCTGCTGAGCATCTGCCTCAGCTTCCAGCTGTATGACTTGGCTACCAGTGAAAGAGTTCCAGTAAACAAATTGGGTGACCTAGATTTTGTACCAGTGTGTGAGCATCAATGAACACTAACACTCAGTTTGCAGAGGCAGGTGACCCTTAGCACCAATTAGAGGAATTATTCTAAATGGTGACAATTTGTAATGATGCAAAGGGATTACTCCTCTGGGGAAGAACCCCGGAACAATAGTACGCTCAGCCCAACATCAAAAAATATGATGTTTGCATTAGTGATTTCTTAGGAGTAGATCAATAAACAGAAGCAAGAGATGTAGAAGCTTTTACACCTACATTGCCTTAGGTTTAAGAGGTTTATATGCCAGATCAGATTTAGTCTGGTCCCCCGGCGTCACTACCTGCACCGCTCTGTGGTTTGAAGCTGTCTGAGCAAGCAGTCGTTGGTTCAGACCCTCAGCTCTGCTTTGGAGCATATTTGGTGTGCACCTCGCGTGGAGACCGGTTTCGCATCTTCTGAAAAGAATCTAGTGTGTGTCCATCAAAAGCGGTCTGCAGATCCAAATGACAAAGCAGAAATGGGAATCACTTCAAAACCGTAACTCTGCTCCAAGACAAACCAAAATGCTTTCGTGGATGCAGCCCCTGCAGTCTTGACAGGCAGCGGAGGCTGTAACCCAGCACAAAAACAGAGCTTGCAAATCAGATCTTCTGCATTCCTCAGTAAATTAATGAATTTACTGCTTTTCCTGTAGAAAACATTGCATTAGGTGCAAAGCGTTACAGAACTTTTAAGACAAGCATTCTGAGCAGGAACTGAAAAGCTATCTGTCCATGGTGTATTAAGGCCAATTAAAGAGAGTGGAGTTTTGGGCTGCTCTGGATGGGCTCCTTTCAATACCTGAGCTGGCTCGTATAGACTGCTACAGTCTGGTGGGTGGGACGTAACCAGACCTCACAGCGCAGCAAGAAGTTTTTCTGATTTTCAGCCTTTAGCACCTTTTATGATGATGGTGTGTTTCTTACTGTGCTGTCAAAGAAAAACTTGCAGGTTTCATTCCCTGTGCGTTTTCAGATGTTCAAATACTCTTTACAGAATGACTAGGTGAAGATTAAGATATCAAGGGCATTTTTTCCCCATTATTACATAAGAACTATTTTACGAAAAAACAGGAAACTCTCTGTTTCAAACAGTGCATGCTATTGCACAATACAACATCTGCAGATTTAATTATCAGTTTTTTAAAGAGAGCTACATGATAGTTGCTGTGCAGAATAGCCAGCTTGAGAATACACTGAAACCTTGTAAAAGTTTGACACAAAATACGTATTGCTTTATCCTAGAATTCAAGAGCAGTAGAGTTGTTCAAATCTGGAATTAGCAACCATTTTCTAAAGTTACTGTCACTGGACTTAGAAATACAGGTTGTGGAGAGGAATTGTAAACTACAGTAAATTCTTACTATAGTGAGCGAGTATTTGTTTTAATATTGTTTCAGTATTCGTTTTAATATAGTTTCTTGTTAGTTCTTGTTGTTAAGAATACAAAACTGGAAAACATTCTTCACCATTTTACACCCATTTTTACCACTGGCAAATACAACAGGGCCATGCACAGTGGCCAAAGAAAGAGCAACAAAAAGGTGCTGCTTTACTTGGCTTGGCAGAAACTCACACATTCCATTCAAACTGTCAACCTTTTTTTGAAAAATATAAGTAGGTGTATTTTTTTTGTCAGTATGTTCCAGTGTTTTGATGAATAGTTTTGACAGGAAAAATACTTCTCCTAACAGAAAAATTTGTTCACTGAAGATTTTCAGATAAGCCCATAAAAGACCTGAGTTTATATGAAAGAGCCATTCAAACAGGTACTGAACGGTCAGATTTGGAGCTATTTTAACATTACGCTCCAAGTAGATACATTCACAGTAGTTGTGCCAAGATTGTGCCAACTTTTGGAAGTTACTGATGCAAAACACTGCCTCTGAAACATTACATTTACAGTCTGTTTCAGAACTGGTACTCCGCTGTCAAGGCTCATGACTTAGGAAATCTACGTTTTGTTTCAGTAGACATCCCAGAGGATTTTATTAGCTGAAATAACTTTCCCCTTTCTACTTAAGAGAAAATTTGGGTATTAAGTCCCCGCATGAAATGTGTGTTTAGTCCATTTTGGTTTTCAGTTAACTTAGTTCAACAAGAACTTTCACTGGAGTTAGCTTTCTTACACTGAAGAGTCAGGACCACCCGTTTTAAGATTCATTTCAGGCTGGGTACGTGCAGCATTGCTGAGGCATCATCTTGCCAAGAACCCTCCTCTCCCTGTTGTTGCACAGGGATCCCGTTCTACAGGAAGAACATTTCAGCAGAGAATAACCCAGACTTGCCAAGCCAGCTCACCAGGCCTTGAAAGTCCTGTTTCTGGGAGCTTCATATGCTCAGCGTGTGCCTACCAACGGTGCCTGTCTGCCTTGACCTGGTGACTGATGCTACATCACATAAGCACACTATCATTATATTACCAGGTATCATGAACAGCAGCTTCAGGACAAAGGTGGGGAAACAGTAGATGTAACTGAGGATGGGTAAATCCAAGAGGAAGTGTGTTTGTAATGCCGTTCCCCTTGTGCCTCACGGAAGATATATCCATGACCCAACGTGCAAACAAAGGGATCGTCAGAGTGCACCAGGTGTGCCCAAGCGCTTCGTCTGTGACTCGGACATGAATGGTAAATCGTTCAATAGCGCAACGGCTAGCTTTGTTAGCATTTTATAGATTGTAAATCAAAGAAGCTTACTTCTTTCTTTTTCTCGCTCCTTAGTCCCCCAGCCCAGAGACTAAGGAAAAATTTACCATATTGCTGTAAAAGAAAAAGGAAAGCTCAGAAGCACTCTTCTTAAGTTTCAAACTGATGCATAGAAAGCAGAGAAGCTAGGAAATCTGCTGAGAGTTTGGTGGCATAGGTTTGATCATGTTTAAACTGCAAAACTTTGGCATTTGTAAACGTCCAGTTAAAGGCAACATTAAAGACAACAGAGCTCTTGCTTTTGTGGCTTTGCTTACCAGCTACAATGTCCCATATTAGAGCGGGAGGGTTGGGAGGAGAGGAGAAAATCCATCTGAAATTTAGCAGCTTAAAAAAAAAAAAAAAAAAACCCAAACGTTTATAATCAGCTTGAGAGCTCAGTGGATTTGTGAAATCGTTTGGGATTAACAGGCTATTGATTGCTAATAAAACAATATTTAGCTTTGTCTGATGAACAGCAATGGAAAAAGGTGTGGGCACCTTGTCAAACAAGACCCATTGAGGACGGATGATGGGTTAAGTGTGGGGGTCTGAGTGGCAGCGTGGGTGCCCGGTCTTCAAGGAGAACTTGTCAGTTGTTAGTAAGGCTGGTGAAAGGAAGGACGCCAGCGCCTGATGGCTGGGGTAGTATTGATGCAAGTTAGCTGACTAATCAGATTGAAAAAGTCCCATGGTATTTATGTCACTTTAATTTTCATCAAACAATTGGAGACGACAGCACTCTATTAAGAAGAGGTTGATCCAGAACTAAAGCTAAATAAATTAGGGTCTCAGTTTAATCAAATTATCCCTCTACAGGCCTTGGATTAACCGAGGGAGACAGCGTCGGTCTAGGCACTTTTCATTGGCTGATTTATTTATTTTTTTTTTAAAGAAGCTGGTACAAAGAATGGGAGATTTAACACACATAGCTACTACTCATAATACCTCAAACAAGCACCTTTTAAAAAAAAGCAGGAATTAATATTTATCAGGAGAATTCACAGTTTTACTGAAGGGTATTTCCATTTTTACTTTAGTTTTGTTCAGTGAAATGAACTGAAAATGAGGCAAAAATCTAAAAGCTAAAATGAGAGAACTCGGAAAAAGCTAACACAAAAATCAAAACACTAGCCTAATGCTACTTAACGACTTCTTGTTTGATTCACAAGAGATAGTTTAGTTCACCTGCTTTAAAAATCATTTGATTGCACATTTACATGTTGTTATTGTTTACTTACATTATTTGTGCAGGGTAAGTCATTACTTTTCTTGCTTCCTACATTCTTTAGACCTCTGGGAAAAGCCTTCGGGGTAGCTAGATTGTCTCTGAGAAAATAATTTTCCCAAGCTGTCTGGTATCTTCTCCTGCAAAGTGTTTTCATTAGAAGTTTACAGCGGGAGATAGTTACTATCTTTTAAATCCTAATAATACAAACAAGTCCTCTGCAAAGATTTAACTGAACCGTTGCAATAAATCTTTCGAAACCTTGAACTCCTGAAATATTCCCAATCTGCGTGTTGTCAAAATCATTGTACAAGTCTCTCTGGTTTTCTAGATATAGAAATGAAAGTAAAATAGTATAACCTTTGCTGCAAGCAACTAACTGAATTCATCCCAGCTAGCTATTAAATTTATTTTTGAAAAATGAAACGTTATGGATACTCCCATCTTTGCTGGAAAAGTAAAAATGATTCTGTGAGAAAAGCAGCGTCAATGGACGTGGTCCTATGCCTGATTCTACTTTTTGGTTTTTATCTGTTTCTCTGACCTCTAACTTGTTTTTGTCTGCTCATGATCATCACCATTGTTCCTTATTCTTCTAGGGCAGTCACAACTTAGGAGAAAGTGGAGCTGAACAAAGAAATATCTGTATTTTTGTTACATCCATCAAAATGGAGAGACTGGGCTGTGGTCTAATGCACAATAAGATAAATAATTCACACTGCATATAGGTGTAAAAGAAGAAGTATGACTGTCCCTGTTGGTCCCTATTAGCCTGTAATCTACAAAATTACACACTCTTCTTCTATTTGCATTTCAATTCTGCTCTTGAAGACATCTTTACCAAGCCCTGGAAACCTAGGCACTAGATTCCTTAAATAGCTATGAAAATATCTACTAATGCTCTTTTGGTTTATGATTTCTAAATTTTTATTCAGTTATGATATCGCTACTAAGGGCCCAAACAATTTGATCCTTCATTTTTTTTGGCACAGACCAAGTTTCCACTGTCTTTGGTCTGCTGCTCCTTATGAACACAGACCAGAGCTGGTTCTGGTGGACTTGATCTCTCAGATGCTCAGCCTCTCACAAGAAGGGCTTTAGCTTCAAAGTAACTCATCCAGGTATTTACATTCAGAGTTTGCTAAATGCTTAACATCTGCTGCTGTGACACTAAATGTCTTGTGGATATTTAAAAAAAAAAAACACATTAGGTCCCAAATGATTGTTTTTGAAAGTTTGTTTCCAATGCACAGCCCTCATAGTTCCACTAGTTTGACCTGTTAGCTGATCTGAATGCCACCGAACGCCTGTTGTCACTTGTTTTCTTACTGTGAATGAACAGAGATCATGTATTTTCATGGTAAAGATGTGGTCCAAGGTAAACACTTCATTTTACTTTAGATGAGGATAGGCTTTCTTTTGTAGTTTATTTTAACAATAATTTACTTCAAGTCCAAGTATTTTTGCCCTATAGAAACATAGATATTAACAGAAACAATTCTGAATTACTTATGTACGCTTTCTCTGTGAACACTGAAGGTGCTTATGAGCACTTTCATCTGCATTCACCTTTTGGACATCCACAGTGAAAGTAATTCTGAAGATCAGTGATCTTCTAAGTCTGTAAGCATTTATTTTTTTTTTTAACCATTATCTGATTGGAGTTTTATTGGTTGAATCTCAATGATCTGTAGCACCCAAAATTGTCCTGTATTCCTCAAACTGCTGCACAATGCACATTTTACGGAGGCACTTCTGTAGTTGCATAAATATATTTTATCTCAAAGTAGTATGACTCCTTTTCTACACTGTAAATTTGCCCTAATTGCAGAGACTGCCTTTGCTCAATACCTCATTGAAAATAACAGTCATTAGCAGTATTTGTACCAACAGTGCTGCATTTCTAACCGTACATTCCTGCTATTTGCCATTCCTCAAAGCTGCTGACTGAGTAGCGTTGAAGTCCACTGGTTTAACCAGCCTGTCTGACAGGGACTAAACATGGGAGGAAAGAGAACAGCCTATCTAATCAGTTTGCTGATCTGAGGCAAGCAAGTAGAGAAGAATGTGATACTTGTATTTCTTCTGCCTTGCTGACAGGTTGAGAAATTCTGTTTTAATGTTAAAGCAGATAAAATAGAGAAAGAATGGAGGGGACTGAAAATTATCTGTGTAACATACTGAGTCCATCCTTTTGTAAAGTAACTCTAACCCTAGTTCCAGGGTGAGCTTTTGTCCAAAACAAAACAAAAAAAAACCCAAATCCCTGAACAAAACAAAATGAAACCCCACAAAACCCCCAGATAAAAAAAAAATCCCAACAAACCAAAACCTGCCCCTGTCCAGACGAAAAAATTCTATTTTGCAGCCCACACTTTTCTTTGGCAGCCCCTTCCAGCCTCACCTCAGCTGCAGATCTAGGCTCGCTTTCTCTCTCGTGCCTAAACCTAACCCTGCCTTCAGGGTGAGCCCTACATGGGGCCCCTGGGCTTTGCCCAGATGAAAAATATCTCAGCCAGTTATCTTAGTTCAGAATAATATTAAGGGGAATGTGGTCATCATTTTATGAAACTTTTAAACTGAGCAGGTAAATCCAGGTTAGCAATTCTGCTTTCAATATCCCTCACTTTTCCCAATGACAGGAATAAAAAGTATTTTTTGACTACAGCTTGTTCCCTCTGTATACTAACTGGCACTCAAATTTTCTGATGTACGCTTCATTTAAATCTTTCCAAGCTCTTAATTATTTTAACAGAGTCCAAATTCACCCTTCTCCTGAGAGGGTAATAAAGGTGTTAAGGAGGTCACCGGCATTAATGATGTTTCACTTGCAGTGACGCCTCTCTGCAAAACGTGAGGTTTCTGTATCTCTTTCTGTTGCACCTACCAGCGCTGCAGCTACGCTTTTCATTGCTGTGTGATGTTGGGAAGTGACAGCTTTGTGAGAACCTCCTCAGCGCTACACATCTTAAAGACTTAATGAAAAAGCCACTATCTGCTCTTAGACTGCTTGCTACAAAGAGTTTGCATCATTAAGTGAATAAAAAATGCAACAAACTGGGATGGGAGAACGGAGCACGAGATTCGTGATCATACTCTGTGTTTTTTGGGAGTGTCATTCTTAGCACTTACATGTAGCAGGCTGGGTTTGGTATCCAAAGAGTGCAATTTAAAATTTGAGAGAGTTTGGGCTTTCTAGGTAGAAAATGCTTTTGAAAAATTGTCTTCAGTCTTGAGCTTCATGGTTCTGTGCAGTTGTCTGTTCTGCTGGAGACCTTGAGTGGTTAAAATTGAAAACACAGAACTCTGACTACACAACTGACTAAGAAGAAATTTGGTTTCCTAAAACGGATTTTTAATAATTTTTTTTCTCTTATCTAATATATTTTACACAGGGTAAATTCATAGCCATTTAATAATAGTTTGCTCAAAAATGTTTCATTTGTTTCCTATGCAATTTCTCTCAACATACTTTCTTTGCTTTTGAATAACAAGAAGTACTGTGGTCACAAGTGTGATGCAGGTAGAGAATAAATTTCCACATGCTTGGAAATCCTGATGAAACAAAGCCCACAAGCAATACGGTTAATACTCTATAACAGCCTCCGCACTGTCATGCTTCCAGATCTGGAAAAAAAAATCTGAAATGTAATAAAAAATTGTAAATATTTGAAGTTTCTTCCCCTTGGCCCGGATTATGAAATAGTAATCCATTACATTGTAAATCTTCCTGTACCGTGCAAATCCCTTTACAAGGATTAGGAGATTGGAACAAAGATGATCATATTTCAAGAGATAACGGTGCAAGTTATGCACTTCTGCTGCAGGATTTCATACAGTCTTCACCCATGTTATATACACTGACCGAAATGAACAGGTGCTTTACTTTTATTGAAAATCTTCATTCACGCCACAATAAAAAAGAAGATTCGGTTACAAGGCTACGGGGCACATTCAGTCTGTGGCTCTCCGAGTGGATTCAACAATAGCTGAGGGTGTGCAATGGAGCAAAGACTATGCAATCACTGACCCCTTGCCCCGTCGGTGGGGGAGAATTTCAGTAAAACACAAAGAAGCTGCTGTTTCTGCTTTTGCTGCTATCAGCCCGGGCGCTACTTACAGAGCAGTGGCTGCTAAATCTATTTCTGCCATTAGCTGCCTGAGCAAGAGTAGAGGAAAAGTATGTTTCATCATTCTATGTGAATTCTTTCTTTCATTAGATACGACTATACTTTGGGAGAATAAGGTAGAAGCATCTGACTTGCCTACATTTCTCTGTACATTAAGGGTATGTAGTATTTTGCCACCATTTTGTACTAATTCTAATTCAATGAGTAGTACTGAGTCACTATGTAAAAAAAATAAAATCTATGAGAAGCATTGGTTTATACGACTAAGTAGCATTTGCAGGATCGGTGTTATCTTGTCATACCTATAGAAGTAACCGAACAGATATGGAATTTAAAAACAAAACAGATTTTGTGAAGGAGTCTGATTTAGTAGCTCTTAGAAAAAGTTTTCTTTTTCAAATCTGTCATTCTGGTTTTAACTAAATTCAGTCTCTGTATTTAGATTTTTCATGTCCCTTTGAATTTGCCTATAATTGGGCAAGTCTGATCTGTTTAACTAGTACTGTACTTAAAAGTCAAATGTTTGTTAGCTTTGAGAGAGAGCAGGGAGGGTAACGGAAAGGGAAAATTAAGCTACGTGGGACAGATTTAGAATCATAGAATCATAGAACGGTTTGAGTTGGAAGGGAGCTTCAAAGGTCACCTAGTCCAACCTCCCTGCAAGAAGCAGGGACATCTCCAACCAGATCAGGTTGCTCAGAGCCTCATCCAGCCTGGCCTTCAATGTTTCCAGGGATGGGGCATCCACCACCTCTCTGGGCAACCTGGTCTAGTGTTCTAGAACTCACATTGTAAAAATTTTTTTTCCTAATATCCAATCTAAATCTACCTCCCTCTATTTTAAAACCATTACCCCTCGTCCTATCACAACAGGCCCTACTGAACGGCCTCTCCCCATCTTTCCTGTAGGCCCCCTTGAGGTACTGGAAGACCGCTATCAGGTCTCCCCGGAGCCTCCTCTTCTCCAGGCTGAACAGCCCCAACTCTCTCAGTCTGTCCTCACAGGAGAGGTGCTCCAGCCTTCTGATCATCTTTGTGGCCTCCTCTGGACCTTCTCCAGCTGGTCCATGTCCTTATGTTGGGGGCTCCAGAGCTGGATGCAGTACTCCAGGTGGGGTCTCACCAGGGCAGAACAGAGGGGGAGAATCACCTCCCTCGACCTGCTGGCCATGCTCCTCCTGATGCAGCCCAGGATGCGGTTGGCCTTCTGGGCTGCAAGGGCACATTGCTGGCTCATGTTGAGCTTCTCGTCCACCAGCACTCCCAAGTCCTTCTCCTCAGGGCTGCTCTCAATCCATTCTCCACCCAGCCTGTATTTGTGCCTGGGATTGCCCCGACCCATGTGCAGGACCTTGCACTTGGCCTGGTTGAACTTCATGAGGTTGGCACGGGCCCACCTCTCCAGCCTGTCCAGGTCCCTCTGGATGGCATCCCTCCCTTCCAGCGTGTCGACGGCACCACATAGCTTGGTGCCATCGGCGAACTTGCTGAGGGTGCACTCTATCCCACTGTCCATGTTGCCAACAAAGATGTTGAACAGGCCCGGGCCCAACACAGACCCCTGAGGGACGCCACTCGTGACAGGTCTCCACTTGGACACTGAGCCGTTGACCACCACTCTCTGAGTTCAGCCATCCAGCCAACTCCTTATCCACCAAGAGGTCCATCCATCAAAGCCATGTCTCTCCAGTTTAGAGAGAAGGATGTCGTGCAGGACAGTGTCAAAAGCTTTGCACAAGTCCAGGTAGATGATATCCGTTGCTTGTCCCTTGTCCACCGATGCTGTCACCCAGTATAGATTAGAAATTAGAGACTGTAATTCACACCAGGAAATTCATGTTTCCTTCTTGACTTCTGCATCCCCCTCCTTTTTTTTTTTCTCTTAGTGACCAATTACAATAGCTTTGTTTTTATATTCAGCAAAGACCAGAGAACTCAGTACCTGGACATGTCAAGATTTTAACTTTGGGCTAGCAGTTGTAGTTTGGTCCTGTGACCTACAGTCCTGGAGCACTCTGGTAGCTTCATTTGAAACAAGAACACATGGGATGCGCTGTACAACTATGCTGTGATGTAAAGCACACGTTGGATCTCCTGATCTGAACTGAAGTGTCAATGCAGAGACACCCTAACTTTGCTAACTGAACGGGTGAAGAAAAAAAGATTATTTTTAAGCCTCTCACAGATATCTGATTTGATCAAAAAGTATAAGATGTTATGTAAAAAATTACAATCACTTTTGCAAGGCTGGATAATTTCTTTTATTAACTTGACATACATAAATCCATGTGTGATGCCTGAGAAGGTGCAGTTGTCTAACAGCAGTGATGAGATATGGGAGATCTGTTAAGTCAGTCATATTAGGAAATAGATCGTACCCTTGTTCATTTATGAGACGCCACACAAATACAGTATTTACCCACCTGATTCAGACTGGTGCTAACAGCATGCACAGCATACCTCTGTTCTTGCAGTTATATAAGTCAGACAGATTCAAGGTGAAATAGTAATTTTAGTATTTTTTGAAATATTTGTAGTAGTACAGATGTGAATTTACAAACTTTGAGGGCACAAATTGGAAAAATTTTACCTTTGACACTTCCTCCACCACGTGCTATGTAGGAGCACCATGCAAACCAGTGGGAAGGCACCGTTTGGTTTTGAAGAGATGGATGTTTCCGTCGTGCACAAAATGGAGAGAGAACATGAAGGAGATTTGGAAACTCATCTAGAATATAAAATATTATCATCTTCAGATAGTAAGTTTCAAGCTTTGTTTTTCTGTACATTTTTTAAACCATTTTTAACGTCTCCATTTGAATGAGGCCCTCAGTTCTGGAGGTCTGTTGCTACACTTTGTTTAAAAGCGAACACGCCGGTATTATTTCCTTTGACTCTCCCACCGCACCCACACTACACGTAAGAAACAGAAACCCGGTCGCCAGCCACCTGCACAAAGTACGATTCCACCTCTGCGCAGAAATAATCTCTTATATTTTAGGCTGGCTGAGGGTCGGACTCTTTAACCACCTGCCTGGTTTTTGCTTCTGTGAGGGTACTGGGCACTAACAGCGGGGCCTTCCCGAGTGCGGGGCACGCAGGTGGAGGCAGAGCCGACGGGGACGCGGCGCCCTCGCCCACCTCCACGGCGGAGCCCCCACAAAATGGCGCCGCCCCCCGCCCTGCGCGCGTTTGAAGAGGGAAACACGGAACTGCCGGCGCCGCCGCGGAGGGTGACGCCGTCCCCGGAGGCCTCCGCCAGGGGGCGCCCTAACGCCCCTTTGGGGCTCGTCCCTCAGCGCTGACGTAGGCGGGGCGGGGCGGAGGGGCGGCCGCCCGGAAGCGGCGCACGTGGGGCGGCGGGGCCATGGCTGCCCGGGTGGCGGGAGTGGCTCTGGCAGGTGGGTGGCTGTGTGCGCGCTGCTCCCCCTTTCCTCCCTCTTTTCCTTTTCCTCCTCCTCCTCCTTCTTCCCCCGCTTCCACCTTCTCCACCCCGCCGCTCAGTAACGATCCCCCGCTCTGGGCTCCACAGGGGCCGGCGGGCCGCCTGCCGAGGAGGAGATGCCCGAGCTGTCCGACGGCGAGGAGGCCTGGGAGGAGGAGGAGGAGGAGGAGGAAGAAGAGGAAGGCATCACCGGCCTGCAGACCCGCTGTCTCTTCTGCGACAGGTGAGGCGGCGCGGGCAGCCCCCCAGGGCCGCGGTGTCCCGCTGTCCCCGTGTTCCGCCCCGCCCTGGGCTGAGGCGCGGTCCCGCCCGGGGAGGAGCGGGGCTGGGGTGCGAGCGCCCAAATCCGCCCGCGGGAGGCAGGCGAGTCGGGAAAATAAACAATACCTCCGTGGTAACGGTGCTCTGTAGCTTACTGGTCTCGTATAGAGCCTTTCTGGAGCCCAAGGTTTGCTAAATCCAGACTGAAGGAGGGAGGAATAACGCGGAAAGCAGGTAATTCCCCTCTCCTTACCTCGAAGCTGTACGGAAGCTCATCTCATAAATTCTCTCTGTTATCTTCCCCCGTCGTCAGTAAATAGATGAGGATTTTTATTTTGATCCAGCAGATGTAGCTGACCAACTCACCTTGTATATACGCAGATTTTATGTTTTGGGTTTAATACTATCTTTGCTCTGAAGGAGTTTTTGGTAGTTAACAGGGTTTGTGGTTTTGTCAAAGTTTTTGTGTTTTTTACTTTTGTTGCAAAATGTTTTGCAAGCAAGGGAAATGCCTCTTTGTGAGGCATGTGCGTAAGCAGAAGCTTTTCTCCAAGGCAAAAATGATATGTTTTGAACACATGGGTTTAAATTAGAGGGAGGTAGATTTAGATTAGATATTAGAAAAAAATTTTTTACAATGAGAGTTGTAGAGCACTGGCACAGGTTGCCCAGAGAGGTGGTGGATGCCTCATCCCTGGAAACATTCAAGGCCAGGCTGGATGAGGCTCTGAGCAACCTGATCTGGTTGGAGATGTCCCTACTCCTTGCAGGGGGGTTGGACTAGATGACCTTTGAAGGTCCCTTCCAACTCTAGCCATTCTATGATTCTATGATTCTACATCACTTAGTAGGTGAGAACAGAGCATGTGAAATTCCTAAGAGTCTTACAACTTTGAAACATGTTAATCTTGCATATTTAATAATTCATTGTCTACAGGTTGTTTAGTTCTGCTGAAGATGTATTTTCCCACTGCAAAACAGAGCATCAGTTTAATATTTCTGATGTCATCAAGAAACACGGTAAGTTGTTTTCATGATTTCTTGTTTCCATCTGCCCGTCAGCATCTTGTTTGAATTAAATTGCAAAGATTAGCTTGTTTCTAGCTGCTTTCTTGGTTGTAGCTGAATATTTTGAGATTGAACAGGATAAGTTATTCTAGAAAAATGATTATATGTTATCCTTATGTTGCTTACTGGTAAAGTTCTCGACTAGGGACCAAAGTAAGATTGATTTCTGCTGGCTTGTGCTGCATCCTCACTGCCTGCTCGAGTGACCTGAGCCAGCCCACAGCATACTGGAGGTGGGAGCTCTTTACCTGATCTACTGGGCGCTCTTGCCTGTCTAGTGATACTGTTGTTGGGCTCAGGACCTTCACAGAGAACAAAGTGGCTGTATCCACCAGGAGGTCAAGTAACTGGGCTTACTTGGTGTCTTGGCTTGGTACTGTTTGTAGTCTTGGCTTGTGTTCCATCAAGTGATCGTAGGAAGGTGTGTTCTCCGATGTCTGTTTCATTCTTTCCAAGTGAAGTGTAAGCTTGGCTTTGACTTGAAGCTGCCAAGGGTATTTGGGCCAAGGTGGTGACTGAAGGGAGGTACAGATAGGAGGATGTATGTGAAGTGGGGACTGGCTTTGGAAGAGTTAGGTAAGTGCTGAACTGTTGAGCCTCAAATCCGTATCTTACTGCTTGTAGAGGAAAGGGAACAGTGTTGGAGAAACGCTATTTTAAGAGCATCTGCTGAAAAGGAAGGAGAGAGAAGGGAGTGGGAACTACATGAAATGTTTAGAAATCTGCATACAAACTCTTAAGATCTGGTCTGTTTTCTGTCTACAAACCAATGGGAAGTATTTTGAATTTATGTGATATCCTTACTGTTCTTGAGGAAAGTACGAAATTGTATTTAAACTACTGTTATTTCTGAGTAAGCTGGCAGTTTTAAATCAATATTGGTGTATATTGTTGATGACTAGGATCAATTTACATTGTGTTAAGCAGAATGCTAAAAATATGAACAAAGGAGCACAACAGCCTGAAATATCAGCAGGGTAGCTAGTAGAAGAGAAATGTGTACATCCTGATGTAGTTGCTTGCCAGATGAAATAAGACCCTTCTCATAATCCACATTTATGTTCTTGATTTGTGGCAAATGTATTTGTCACGAGGGTGAGAATTTCCTGGCTTAGTCCTGAGAAAAAGAAAAGTGTAGATGGCAAACTTAAGATAGGAAGACTGCACAAGACAATGAGGTAGACCCCAAGAGAAAGCTGGCTAACTGAACGAGTCATTAGTATTCATATAATTGTAAAATGAGTGTAGGTTTTCCATAATGCAAGCTCTCTTTTTTCTCCTCTTTCTTTTCAGGACTTGATTTTTATGGATATGTGAAACTGATAAACTTTGTTAGATTAAAGGTAGGTGTGCCACATACTACTTCTATAATCTGTATCTGGAGAATGGGAAATCAAGCTGTGCTTTTAATTTGCCCTTTTTTTAAATAACTATATGAAGTTTTTGTTATATTTCCATAAATAAGAAATTATAGGAAATAAAATAGCTATTGATTGATTTATTGAGATGTGAAGTTGTTTTCATTTTCAATATATTGAATTAATGTGAGTTTTATTGTTTCCAGAAGTGGTTGTTCAGACTTGCAAAAAGCCCATGCCGTGTACCATTGTGTTGTTTTGTTAATTCATCTTGGCCTGTGACTCTGCTGTCTCACTCCAGTAATGGGTTCACTTCTTGATAACTGAAATTTCTCGGTCCTCGCATGCATGTTGGTGCAAAAGACTTCCCTGGGGATGTGAGCTGGCCAGACTCCAGCTGCTGTGTTAGTAAGGACAACACCTGATCCCTTAGATCGCAGAACCTAAAATTTTATCTCTCTAAAATGTTACCAGAAACAGGAAAACTGATGGGAACTTGCAGTTTTAAGTTAGGTCTGGGTAAATTTTGTACATTCTGTATCTTTATGTTCTTTGGTTGCTTCTTAGAAGTTTAGGTTTAGACTTAATACCATCTTATGTAATTAAGCGTTTTTTACTTACATATTCAAATATTTACTTAAATCCCCAAGTAGTTATTTAAGGCATAACTAGCTGTGCAGAATAAACACAGAAATGGAAGTACTGAAGTCCAAAATCTGAACTCTCCTATCCTGACAAAGTATTAACTGACTGGATGCAAACAGGAGCAAACCCAGCATTTCTGAAATTTGTCCCTACAATGCTGTTCTTGTAAAAACACTTTGCACAGTTAGTATCTTGGCTGTATTGGTGAGCCCTGTTGTAAGCTATGGGTCTGACACAAACTCCTGAGTAAACTTGGTTCCTGATAGCAGCGTAATCCTAAAAGTATCCATTGATGTCTATCAGTCTGCTGCACTTCACTGCTTGTGCTGAATTCCTTGATCATGTAGCTTCCTGGGCTTTGGGACAGACTGCCTCATAGGTGTGGTTTTATGCTGTTCTCTGCTTACTATAGTTGTAGTGTCAGGTGAGTACTTGTTGTCAGAACCAGGATGGAAGGCAGAAGTTCATTTTTTCGCTATTCTAACTGGTCATGGTTTAAAGTAGTATCTTTCTCAGCCTTTGTTACAAAGCTACTTTAATAATACCCTGTTTATTTCAATAGAAGGCATGTTTATTTCTGTGGAAGAACAGATCTTTGCCTTGTTTTCTTGAATGAAACTGAAAGACTGGTGTGTTTTCAAGGAAATGTAGTTTACATGCTCTTCTCCTCCTGTCTAGAAACCAACAGCAGCATGTTTGAATTCTCTCAGCAGCCCACTGCCTTGGGAAGGAGAGGAATATTTCAAACCAGAGCTAGAAGATGATCTCCTACTTCAGTTTGGTAAACAAAGACATTTCATTATGACTATAGTACGTTGTGGGGTAGGGGTGATATTTCCAGAGTTCACGTCATGTGAAGCATCATCACTGTTATTCAATGGACTCATGTACGTGAGAAAGGCCACATACTAGCTGAAGTCATGACATTGTCACGCTCTGAAGTTCTTATCATGTGTTATATGTTGATTTTTAATGGCTGAGATTTCTATAACCCTGTTTATTATCTGCATTCACTTATTGTAGATGTGATGTTCATAGCAGAGGTGTGTATGTAGTAATTAAGCAGGTCAAAGAGGCACCCAAGCCACCCAAGCTTCGCTGGAAGATTTATGAAGCTTTTAAAGCTTCTAAATGTAGGTATTTGAAATCAGATGCATTCAGGAGCAAGTAATTTGCTGCTTTGGAAATATCTTCATCTTTTATGCAGGTTCTATTTTGGACCAACTCAGTGCAGTTGCCTAGAAGAGTTCCTGTTTCTTCAGCAGTTCTAGCAATCAGTATAAGCAGCCTTAGTTTCTCTCTCGTGACAGTTCATCAGATGTCCTTGAGATAATTCAGTTTGACTTTTGAATTTATTTTTCTGCCGGTGATCCTCCCACTCTCTTCCTATTTTGTACTTGATTGTACATCTTTCTTTCACCTAAACCATAAGGTACTTAGGGCTTGTGGATTTTTTTCTTCTCCGTACAGTCTAGTATGCGGTTTTCCCCTTTCCTAACTGAGCCCTGCTGTGTGATAGCAGAGGTAATGGGTGGTAGAGGACATTGGTTGTTTATCCAGGGATTTCACATTTTACTTTATCCACTCCTGCCTAATATATGGTCTTTGCTCAAGTTTTTGAGGTGCCATGGCAGTTGCTAAAGGCTTATGGGAGTGATCTGAATCTCTGAAATCTTATTTTAAGTGTCTGTGCTTTGTTTCAGTCCCGTGGGCCAAAGGAGCAAATGGAATAGATACATGGGGTTTTAGTGAAGTTTTTCTTAATGTATTTTAATTTTTTTTAATGCCCAATAAGCTGTCAGTAATTTCTTAGTATGTCCAAAATCACAGTAGCACCATTTTTTTATTCGCTGATACCGATCTGGGTATTGGTTTGAAAATTAAGAGTTACTGTCTGATTACTAAGAAATTTAAAATTTATTTATCTTCTTACCTTTTAGCATTACCATTAAGAGCCCTTTTGGCCTCAGAATAACATAACTGGAAAAATAGAGAATAGGACTGTAATTAACTTAAGTGCAGT
>WHYT01016912.1:109906-155071 GCA_009806455.1 Tetrax tetrax
TCATGTGTTATATGTTGATTTTTAATGGCTGAGATTTCTATAACCCTGTTTATTATCTGCATTCACTTATTGTAGATGTGATGTTCATAGCAGAGGTGTGTATGTAGTAATTAAGCAGGTCAAAGAAGCACCCAAGCCACCCAAGCTTCGCTGGAAGATTTATGAAGCTTTTAAAGCTTCTAAATGTAGGTATTTGAAATCAGATGCATTCAGGAGCAAGTAATTTGCTGCTTTGGAAATATCTTCATCTTTTATGCAGGTTCTATTTTGGACCAACTCAGTGCAGTTGCCTAGAAGAGTTCGTGTTTCTTCAGCAGTTCTAGCAATCAGTATAAGCAGCCTTAGTTTCTCTCTCATGACGGTTCATCAGATGTCCTTGAGACAATTCAGTTTGACTTTTGAATTTATTTTTCTGCCGGTGATCCTCCCACTCTCTTCCTATTTTGTACTTGATTGTACATCTTTCTTTCACCTAAACCATTGGTTGTTTATCCAGGGATTTCACATTTTACTTTATCCACTCCTGCCTAATATATGGTCTTTGCTCAAGTTTTTGAGGTGCCATGGCAGTTGCTAAAGGCTTATGGGAGTGATCTGAATCTCTGAAATCTTATTTTAAGTGTCTGTGCTTTGTTTCAGTCCCGTGGGCCAAAGGAGTAAATGGAATAGATACATGGAGTTTTAGTGAAGTTTTTCGTAATGTATTTTAATTTTTTTAATGCCCAATAAGCTGTCAGTAATTTCTTAGTATGTCCAAAATCACAGTAGCACCATTTTTTTATTCGCTGATACCGATCTGGGTATTGGTTTGAAAATTAAGAGTTACTGTCTAATTACTAAGAAATTTAAAATTTATTTATCTTCTTACCTTTTAGCATTACCATTAAGAGCCCTTTTGGCCTCAGAATAACATAACTGGAAAAATAGAGAATAGGACTGTAATTAACTTAAGTGCAGTTTAAACCTAATGTCTCTCTTATCAGCAATGAAACACTGGTATTTAGAGAGGCCTGAATTCTGGATTGATTTGCTTTGTTAACTTAAAGCTTGTTTCTAGCGTGCTTGCTTTTACTGAGTAATACCGCGTTCTGTGGTTAGTCCTATCAAATGCACTGATGCTTCTTGTAAAATGGACTACTTTCACAAGTCATCCAAAGACACAAATAGCAACACTGAAAACATCTTATGGTTATGAGCTGCTGTGATGCAAACGTGACTGGTAAGTGGTTGGTTTTGGTTTTTTTTTTTTTTCCCTTTTTTGGTTTATCAGATATAGAAGATCTTTGTGAACCTGTAAACGTTCTGCCTTGTAATGGTTTAAATGATACGGTGATGCTCCTTGAACAATTAAAACATGCAGAACACAGAGCAAGACTTGCAGAAGCAGCCTTGGCTAGAGCACAAGAAGATCTTCAAAAAATGAAGTAAGTAAGTGAACTGAAGTTTTGGGGGTTTTTTTGGGTTTTTTTGGTTTTGTTTTTTTTTTTTTTTTGCGTTGTAGGTGAGACGAAGTGTTAATGTTTAAAGACCAACAGAAATTCAAAGAAGTGGTAGAATGTAACTATGGAATCAAAGTCATGACTTGTGTTGGGACTGTAGGTTTGATTTTTATGTTGTAGATGATTAGTAAACATCTTGTGATTAATAAAGACTGCACAAATTGAAAAAGCAAAGTGTGCTTAGGAAAGCTAAATAAGCATATGGCCTAGAAACGTGTATTTTGCTTCAGACCACTCCTTCTCAAACACTTTTCCATCAGGCCTTTAAATATGAATTTAAACAGAGAAGATCTACGCAGTGGAGGAGAGGGAGGTGTTGACAAATTAAATGCGGGACTCTAAACATTTTCAGAGATGACTCCAATGATTGTTAGTAGTAGAATCCAGTTACAGTTTAGAGAACCCTCAGTGAAATTAATAAACCAGTTTTCAGTTACTTTTATCTTCAGTCTTAGGTGTGGGTTCTGTTAGTAAGAATATTCAGTGCATTGCAATCAGGAGTAGGGCATCCTGATAGCTGTACATTCTGCTTCTAAATCTTGAGGTCTTCAAAATGTGGATTGATGGCGCTCGTGGATAAACTGGGAATGTGAACTTCTTTTTGAGTCATATAGGATTAAATCCTATACAAATGTGTAATTTCAAGATCACACTGGACACTGAAGGACTGTGATTTTATTTGAGAAACTTGGAAAAATAATTCATGTTTTTTGGTGGAAAAGTGACAAAAACCTTGTTTTGTAAAATACATTTGAGGGTTCATTGTACATTTTAAGAGTACACACTTGATGTTATTAGTTACTAAATATACCAAAATAAATTCATGTATGCAAATCCTATCAGCTGTGAACAGTTCTACCTGTCAAAACCGAACAGTTTTGTCTTGAGCTGGGTTTCACTTTTGCAAATTGTACTTTATAGCATACAGCACTTTTCTGATATTTTTATGTACATTATGCATTAATTAATCATAAACAATAAGAATGAAAGAAATTTGTCACTGTACTTGGAAACCTTGTTTTTTCTCTGTGTGTCATCTTGTCTTACTCTTGTTCCCTTCTTTTTCATTTAAAAGAAAGAAAAACCTTTTCAGGTCATCGGTTACAGTTTCTTTTCGACATTCTAAACTTCAGTCAGGCTTATATAGATTTCTTTTTGAGATCAGTGTATCAATATATCTGCTGTTGTAAAAGGGAGCCTTTATTTTTTCCTCTGTCAATGCAGGCTCTTCGATTCAGTAGCAATTGGCTGGCAGCAAAAATAACCAGATGTAGATTTGATGCAGCACATTTTTAAGTTATAAACAGATAAAATGGTTGCACTGTAATAGATTACATGCTGTACAGAGCAATACTGATCCATGTTGGAGGTTACTCCAGTGAAAGAGACCAGCTATGGATGTTTCCTTGCAGGTAAACCTCTGCGAAATAAAGATAGTTTACAAGTCTGATGTGGAGCAAGAATAGTATGCAGAACTTTAATGTACAGTAACCTGTTTTTTTACAGTTTTCTGTCTTGGAAATAGGTTTATACTGGTATTTAGGGGGCTGGCTGGCTCACTTCAACTTTGGAATAAAAAGAGCTAGAACCAGGAGCTTTCTCATATTATACCTATCTCCAGAGACTTCTTGGGACACTAAGTAACTGTAACATCTGTCAGTTGCAACATGACTGTATTATGCAGGTTGTGCTCTCTAAGATGTGGAAAAAAGATATTTTATTTTTTTATTTTTTTTAAATTTTTTTTAACAACTGCCTGTTCGGGATCAGTCGTGCAGCTCCCTAGAGATCGTTACCTTCTGAGCCCTGGAATAATAGAAGGGCACGTTTCTGTGGAAATGTTTTTCCAAGTTTGCTAGACTGAGTAGACTTGGAGAATTATGAGAATTGAAGGGGACGCAATGTAAAGATAGGTAGCTGGAGGGCTAGGGACCTCCCCCCCCCCCACAAATGGTAACAGTTCTATAAATCAGGTCACTTTTAGTGTTAAGTGTAACTTGGAGATTTAAGAGCATGGCTTGTATAGCCTGATTTTTTTTTTTTTTTTATATATACATGTGTGTGTCTGTGTCCTTTTTAGAGATGGTGGCTTTTGTTTTTACTTAACTTCTTTTTTCTTAATTAAAAAGACAAGAGTGCAGGTCTGTCCCTAGAGTTTATTCGATACTTTATTGCATGCACAGGCTGGAGGAATTACTGTCTGAATCCAATAATTTTAAATTTTAAATCAAGTTTAAATCTTACAAAATACTAATTATACTTACTTGTATCTCAAGGAATCTATTTTTGTAAGTTTGAATTTTTATCATTTCGATATTTATCTAAAAGTAAGGAAAATGCAAACTGCCATGGTGAAGAGCAGTGTTAAAAAATAAGATCCAGACCTCACCTTTGTGTCAGCAAGTATAGGAAGTTTCTGATACTGACAAACTTTTAATATGACTTCCTTTGCCACCTTCGCTTCCCCATCCAAACTAGTTAAGCAGAGAAATATTTAACGTGTTGGGACTGAAATAATATTTTTGGTTGTGTTGTTGTTGTGTAAGGGTGGTACTGGTAATCAGATGTAATAGTACAACTTCTATGCATTCTATACTTCCTATTTAAGGAAGTATGACCACTGTTAAAGGTCGTACTTGGTCTGCTTTGGAGTGGTCTAGGATGCAGGTTTTGTTGATGTTGGACTGTAGACCTTGGGATATTGTCTGACTGAGGTGTTTGCTTTTTCACGTCATCGTTGATATAGTATGAGCTGTTAGCTTGTAAATTTTTAGTTGTATTTTCATGATAAAACCCTTTATTTTTGTGTATTTTGTCATCAAAACTGCTTTGAGAAATGAGAAGAGAATGTGTATTAGGAATGCAAGACCATGGAGGAGGAAAAATAGGCGACATGAAATTCAAGTAATAAATTGAATTTTAAACTCTGGTTTGTTTCCACCCGCATGCTTCAGTTTTAAGGTACTTTTTTTCTGCCTTCCACTAGTCAAGCAGTGTTGTATGGTTTGTGGTTCTGCCGTTCGTTGTATTAAATCTGTATCTGCATTGCACAACCTAAAAACCATGTTCTTTTGACCACTGCGGTACTTGCTTTTGCATTAGCGAGCGTAGAACAGATAGTTCCTCCTTAAAAATAGAAATGAAGTCTGAATGTTGCACTGCTGATGATTGCTGGTTGAAAGCAGAAAGTAGTCATTGCAGGGGAGTGAGGGACGGAGAACGGTGGTGCAGCAGCCTGGAGGAGCCGGCAGAGGGAAGTTGTGCACACTTAAAACTGGTTCCATTGTTGTCAAAGCCCCTGTGCCGTCTGCATTCCTTATCTCTTTCAAGCCCCTTCTCCCCCTCTGCCCCCGCCTCCTTTTCATGGTCCCATAAACATGTCTCAAGGGTATATTTCAAATTGATTACAGACAATTTGCACAGGATTTTGTGATGAACGCAGATGTCGGGAGCAGCTCGTCATCCGGCGCCATTGCAGACCTTCAGGAGGATGAGGATGGTGTTTACTTCAGCTCCTATGGGCATTATGGGATTCACGAAGAGATGCTAAAGGTTAGAAAGTCGTCTCAGCTGCATCTTAGTAGGACTAAAGAGGAAAGGTGGAATTAAGTGGGCTGTGTGCCTATAAATATACTGCAGAGCAGCTGCATTTTTAACCCTTTCTATACATGATAGTTTTTTCCTAGGAGTTGGGTTGAGACTTTTTTTTTTTAGTTTTATTTCCACTGTATAAATTCTGTCTACAGGAAGCATTAGGAGTATAAAATCATTTAGTCTAAGATATGCTTGAAGATAGATTACAATATCTGTGCCACAACTATACCTTGCCAAAAGCAGCTTTTTCCTGAGTGCTTAAAAGATATAAGGATAAAAGGACAGGATAAAACGTGGTACAGACAGTGCATGTTTTTCTTTAGTTTATTTTTTCCTAACAATTGAAATTTGTCAGGCAAAACCACTTCTCAAATGTTGTGGTTTCCTGTCCTACTAGGTAAACAGAAATTGTTGGTATTTGTGCACAGCTCAGTGTATTGATAAGGTAACATTGAACAGCTGGAAAAATTGTATGCTCCTTTTGTATGATAAAATAATCAAGGCTTAAAACTCTTCAAAGGCAAACCTTTTAACTTTGGAAAAAAAAAAACAAACCAGGCACCAAACACAAAACCCAACAACCTATGATTGACATGTAAATCCAAGTCTCTTAATGCTTCGTTTTAGAGAAAGTATCATAGTTGTGAAAGTCATAAACAGTTTTCTTATTTTAAGATGGAAATAAATAAAATTCCTGCCTAATGTAGAAATAGAATATGGAGTTGTGAAGTGACTTTGTCATTATAGGTAGCACGTAATGTTTTCTGCTTTGTAGATCATTTAGGGGCCCCAGTGTATAAATACACATGAATCTGTGTTAAGAATATTATGAGCATAAACATTAATTTTAGGGAGGGATGTGGGGGGGATATTTTACAGAAGCACAGAGATGTGTGCATAAGTAGAAGAATGTTTTCTAGAATGTGTAGTCTAGAGGACTTAAAGTCTTGAAGATAAATAAAAATGATAAAAATTTTATTTTGCAGTTGCATAAAGGTGTCATTTGAGATGTTATAGGATATAGGATGAGGAAGCCTGTCTGTTTGCTAATAAGGTTTATAATATTTCTGCATCTGTCCACGAGGACGTTGATACAAAATCATATTTTGTTGGTTTCAGGGAATATTTGTCAGAATGCTTTTAAGACGACTTTTGACTTTCCTAAACGTAGGAAAACAATTTATGATGTGTTCGTTGAATTTTTTCCGATATGCTGGACGTTTTTATTTTTTTTAATGTCTACCTTATTTATATAAATATAGTGGTTTGCTACATTGACATTTTTAAGAAATTCAATGTCTGAATTTTCTGTCTAATTCTGACACTGTTCAGTTTTGAAACCTTTTTTTTTTCCCTCATGCCTGGTAATGGTAAGATCAAGTTTCAGTTTGTTTTTGTTTGGTTTTTTTTGTTGTTTTTTTTTTGTTTTGTTTTGTTTTTCTGCAAATACATCAGGGATGGGGGAAGAGTAATGTTAACTTTGGCCAAATGGCTAGTGTTTCCCTTGTTCTATTTTTGGGGTTTTTGCCTCCAGAATGTCTTGACTATCATGTTAATAAATTTCTTTACCATTTTATTTAAAGGCATAACAAGACCATTGTATTGAAATAGCGAGTGAGAGAGTGGAATTGATGAACAGAGAGACCTGAAGGGAATGACCGTGGCTTACTCGAGCAGCAGTGCATGTAGTAGAGACAGCAGCTAGAATTGTATTGATTGTGTTGGGACAGTGCTGAGGCAATGTGAGTGGGCAGAATGTAAGGGTGAAAGCTTTCCAGCTGGCTGCTTTCTCAATTGATGATGAACCTTCTGGTTTTCATTTTCTTTTTTTTTTTTTTTTTTTTAAACTTTTCTGGTCGTTTCAGCAAATCCTATTATATACTGCAGTAGAGGTGAAGTACTAAAAATAGGTGCTCTGAATATAGCATCGGAGTTGTTTTACTATGATTTTAAAGAATCCCAGTTTCGAAAATTAATGTTAACTAAGTATAATTTTAAATTACAATTTTCTAAAAATCATCGCTAAGAGTTTGGTCTCTGTGTGTGTGTGATAATCCTCCTAAATGTAAAACTGGATTTTAGGACTTTCAAGCCTCAGCATAATTTTTGTCTGCAGAATTTTTATGAACATATCCTTTGTTCTCAGTCTCTGGTTTTGACCATGTTTTTCTAGTAAAATAGACTTTGTTCTTCCTCATTAGAGAAAACTTATTTGATTTTTATATTGTTTCTAAAAATTCTTACCTGCCATAGTAGAAAAATATTAAATTAAATATAAGCAGTTGGGTTTTATGTTTTAGTGTTATGTGTAGACTTGTCTTTACCAGATAAAAGTAGCTTAAAATTTTTCTTTTACTTTGCTCTAACACTTAAACTGAACAGCAATTCAGAACCTCTACTTGGCAGCTAATTTGTGTATTTGCTGATGCATATTAAAAAAAAATCATTTTTTTAATAGATTACCTTGCTGGTAGATTGATCTATATGGCCACCTTTCATATACTAAGATACTCTAAATGTTTAGTTATGTGCTTGAAAACATTCCAGCTTCTCAGGTCAGATTGTTTTGCAGTTAAGTTTGTTTATTATATTGGGCTTTCGTAGCATGGGCTGGACAGCTTCAATAACTAACTTGTTGTCAGATTTGCAAATTTGTGGTTTGTTCAGAAAGAGAAAAGGTTAATCAGATCCATAACTTTATTTTTGAAGGAATCTGTCATAGGAGACGACAAAATAAAATGATACAAGATGTTTTATGAGCTTGTGACTCAAATTTTTTACTGCTGTGTAGAAGGTTGTTATGTAAAGTTCATGCCATATTGTCCCTCTACTACTGCTCTTCCTGGAAAGTGGTGAAGAGGTATTAAGAACTTTGAAACATACAAAATCAAATGCAGCAGGTCAGGAAAGTGTAAGCTGACGTCTCGTTTTCCCTCCAGAGGCTCAGCTGGCTTCATTTGCAAAGACAATAAATTCTGGAAGAATATTGTATGGGAAGTGTTGTGATTGCAGAACCCTTATAAGTACAGTGGCCACAAAACATCTCTAGGCCAAGTTAAAAAGCAAGTGTCTCAGTGTTTTTGAACAATATGCTGTGTGTAAGTAGAAAAAGTGAACGTTGCTTTTTATTCTTTAAATCCTAGGATAAAGTGCGTACAGAAAGCTACCGTGACTTCATCTATCAAAACCCACATATCTTCAAGGACAAGGTAGGTAAAACAGCTGAGAAAATACAATAATTTCTGTGGTTTGTTTTTCTCAGTCGGTAGAAATCCTTCAGGTTGGCTACTTCGCAGCTTTGGGAATGCAGTATCGCGCTGACAAGATGTGATTTAACGTGCTCTGGCTTTATTAGGTGGTGGAGTGCTATTC
This sequence comes from Tetrax tetrax, assembly GCA_009806455.1. Classification (NCBI taxonomy): domain Eukaryota; kingdom Metazoa; phylum Chordata; class Aves; order Otidiformes; family Otididae; genus Tetrax; species Tetrax tetrax. The sequence goes on from WHYT01016912.1 coordinate 118,372, forward strand.
AGCTGCTGGAGGGTGCACGGTGCTGATAACAGAAGTGCTGATCGCTGTTGTCTTTGTTCTGTGTGCCGTGTCGGGATGTTCATTAGTTATGTTGGCGGGGTTAAGTTGAGCCTTTCTTGCCCAGTATATTACGTGGGATCTATCGCAGAAGGCCTCTTTACCAGAATTTAAGTGAATTTCAATTTGTGCCTGATACAGTAAAAACATCCTAGAAGCACTGTAATTAGAACTGGGGAAGAATTCACGTGCAACTGTTTTATTGGATTAGTGCTGTTTGGTCACTCCAGACTAGGTTATTATTAAGGCACTTAGAACCAAAGACTCATATGTCATTTGCTGTGAGGAGAGATTGCACTGACACTTGTTCATGATCTTACTGTGGTTATGATCCCTGCACAGTTACAATCCTCTTCCTGTCTTCTGTATTTCTGGTGGCTATTTCTGATGGGTTTGTTGTGTTCTGAGTTACAGTGTGCAGCCTTCTGTTCTGGATTAGCTTTCCTCTGTTTAGTGCTTCCCATTCTTCAGCTGTGTATGGATATTTCTTACTGTGAAACCAGGATGTCTGGGTTTATGGAAGACAATCAGTGTTGATTTTTTTCGTTTGTTTGTTTTGATTGAGACTTTTTTAGTAAGTGAATAATGCAAGGCTTTAGAATAGTAGTGGAAGTAATAAAAATGCACCCATCGATAGTTCCACAGTTGGAAATTGTGCTAGCTATGGCTTTGTGCTAGTGGGAGATATTTCAAGGTAGACAGTGCATACTCTTTCTATGTCTTATCTCAGTTTTCTGTTGGCAACTATAGCAGAAAATGAGGAAATGAGTTTTCTTCCTTTTTGCTTCAATCCATGTCACAAGCCTGTCTCTACTACACATTTCGAAGCTCTATAGTTATAATGAGAGAACAAGCAGAAGTGTTGTAGAAACATTGTGCTGCCAGCTACTTAAAAGATGCAGGTGACTGCGTATCTGGGCGGCTCATCCAACAAAGCAGACAGATCAATAAAGGAAAGAAAACTTTATTGGGAGAAATTTAGTTTCACAGATGCGCCTAAAATTGATAACTGCAGGTTTTCACAGAGTAAGACTGATCTTAAGTTACGTGGAATGTATGTCCTAGTGGAAAAGTAGTTTTTCAGGATTAGTTGTATTTCTCCTCTGCTGAATGGACATACTGGTAATATTTGAAATGAAATGCAGGTGAACTGTTCTAGACAACGTTACTTCAGCCCCGGCAGCACAGGCACTTGCTCAGGAAACAGCTAGAAAATGTGTGTGCTTAGTCTGCGTTTACACTTCTCGTGAAAGCGTTGAACTTGTAAAGAGATGCTTGTCATCTTATCGCAACATCTACAAACTGGCTTATGAGCTTATGAGCTCTGGTTTTATAGTATTTTTTCGATCAAGATTACCTCAAATTCATAGTGTATCCAAACCTGTCGTAGTATGTTGAGGTTGAATGGAAAGACAGATTCTCAATTCCTTTGCGTGCCCAACTCAAAGCAATCCAGGTCACCTCATCAGGGTGACCAGTGCCCCACTTAACTTTTGTGTCGAACTAGATGTTGATGTAGCTTTCACTTGGTATGCTGTTACGGAGAATATATGGGATTTTTTTTCCAGAGGTCTAGCTTTGAGTGACATCTGTTAGACTTCTGCTGAAGGAACTGTTAGGATGTTTTGCTTAATTTATGTATCGTATGATGTTCTCAGAACCATATTAACGAGTGAAAGTTCCAACTTGAAGTAGTCTGTTTTCCCCTAAAGTATGATTACAGTTTAAAAACAAAAAAAAATTATTAGAAGTCTGATACTGTATTTTCTAGAACTCCCATATGGTATTTCTCCCTAGAAAATATACAGTGATGCTTTTTGTTGTTTCTGAAAGGACACCTGTGAGGTGGATTGGGAGAAGCATGTTCAAAGAGTTTAATTAATCACGCTAGCTTTTGATCCAAATCTGCAGTATCTCAAAGAGGTGTGATTGCACGGTAACAAATGATAACAGAGTATCCAGATTCATTTATTATCCATACTTTATTCAGAACCAGCCAATTCGTTTGTTCTCTGTCAACTTTCAAAAGAAATTGCTGAAACTCAAACAAATTCTGCTTGCTGCCTTTATTTTCAACTGGTTAGATGTACTTGAGAATAGGACAATTTCGATTACCCAGCAGGAGTAGCTAAGGTGGCCTTACTCAGTAAATGAAATGTGATCCATTTTACAGTGAGAGTATTTTATGGTGGAAAAATAGTTGTCTGGACAAGCACTGTTGCCATGCTTAGTTTTTGTTGTAGAATAGAAGGCTGAGGCAGGCATCAATGCCATATCGAGGGGAAAAAAATTAGTTTTTAGACATTACTCCTGCTAAAAGTTCATTGATGAAATTTAATTTTTCTGGCTGAATTACCTCATCTCCTGTTTTTCTGAATTTGAAGTGATTTTTTTCCTGTTACTAAGAGTATCAGTTCTGATTAGACTGCAGAGAAGGGTGTGATGCTGCAGTACATTATGGTATAGGCAAGTGTCCAGTCCAGCTGCTCCAGATCTCTGGTGAGAGGCCATATGTGATCACTGCAAGAATGTGTTAGCTTTAGACCCTTGTCCTTAGGCTAATTGGTGATCATTCTGCTTGTCTTTCCGTTCCTCAGATGTGTTCCAGCTTGTGAATTTTCTCTCATGCCTTTTTCTCCACCCCCATCCCCTGCCTAAGGCTAGATGAGTTCCATCTGGGTTTTTAAGTGACCAGGGCAGCTGTCCAAAGTAGTGTCTGTTTTGATTTTTTTCCAATTTGTGGTGATTGCTCTCTTTCATGCAACTGTACATCAAGATCATTCTTTCACAGAGGTTTATTTTTGGCTCTGACTTCCAGCTTTCATGGCTCAGCAATTTTGTTAACAGCCATGGGTAGAGTGTAAGAATAGGCCATGTTAGGGGGTGTGAGGTTTCAGCAGCTGCAAGAACATTGATTTTTACTTTCTATTGCTGTCTCCAGAAGATTTCAACCTAGGGATTTCTGTAGCTGTTACGTGCTCACGTGAAATCGGTGAAGGAGTTGTAGAATTGACTCCTATTGGAACATAGCTGCAAAGAGTTGCCAGTGGAACAGGTAGCCCTGTCACAACTTCCTTGGGCCAGCCTCTATACAAGGTGCTGAAAAAATTCACCACACTAACGTTTTTTAGTCTGATTCCAGATTGTACGTTGCTCTATGACGACAAGTGGCAGTCAGCTCTTCAGTCACTGCTTCCCAGTACGCCACAGTAGAGGCTTGCTTACACTGTGCTAATTTTGAAATTTAGTCGTCTTGAGCCATAGCTGTTGAGTTCATTTCTAGCAGAGGATTCCTAAATAAAGTTTCTGAATTGACTGTTATTGAGAAACTGCAGTTAAAACATGATTTTTAGTGCCAGTGCTAAATTCACTTGTTAGTGATTCACTGATTGAAATTGTTCAGGCTGTTATTTCCTGTTTCTCCCATCCATGTAACTTTTTAGTTGTTGCCCAAATAATTGGTTGTGATTGTTTCCCTGTGTGACAGAGTTAATCTGCAGCTGGAGCTAGTTTGCTTCACTGTCTCTCTGGAAGAGGTAGTAGAAGGTTTGGAGTTAGAGCTGGAGTTTGACTCTAGATATCTTTGAATGTGATAATAAGACTTGATGCTACCATTTGTTCCTTCTTTTAGGATGTGGTGTCTCACTGATGTAGAAAGATGTGTGGAAAAACCAAAGTAATGGAAAGATGATGTTTATTTTTACCTCCTTTTATTTGTTTCAGGTGGTTTTGGATGTTGGCTGTGGAACTGGAATACTCTCCATGTTTGCTGCCAAAGCAGGTGCAAAGAAAGTGATTGGAGTCGACCAATCTGAAATCATCTATCAGGCCATGGACATCGTTAGGTAGGAAAACTTCCGAGAAAAGTGTGGTGTATATCGCCATAAAAAGTCACTAAAATGCTGTTACTAGTTAATGATCACCTATCACTCAGTATGTGTTTCATTAAAGTCCTTCTTTGACTTAAGAAGTAACACAGCCTTTGATGTGCAGTGAAGTTGTGCCCTCCTCTGGGAGGGGTAATTAAAGCAGAGCTGCAGCTTAAGGCAGGATGTTTCCCAGACCTTCCCCCTAATGTTAGCACAGGGCCAGTGCTGCCTTGCTGCAGAGGTTCCAACTGATTGCTGCCAGCCTATTTTCCATCCTTATGCTTTAAGTGTTGCTACTAATAAAATTTTTAGACAACTAACATTAGAGTTGAGACATGTTCCAAGAGGCTGTGAGAAACCCTTTCTGGTTGCACTGCTTTGAGTTCAAGAAACAGTTTTGATTTAGATAAACCTTGTAAAAGTTGTTAAAGTGTGTGCATATATAGTTGTTTAATTTTCTGTTTCTATATAGGAATTTTAAACAATGATATAATTTCTATAATTTAATTTTCTGGATTAGAAAATTAATTTTATGAAAAGCATTTTATAGAAGTATAGAAAACTAAACTATGAATAGTTTATGGAACTCTAGCATATCAACAGCTTCCCCTTAATTAAGCATTATCCACAGACTTGCTGAGGGTGCAAGTAACCATTGGGTCACTAATAAAGGTGTTAATTAGTATCAGAACTAGAATTGAACCTTGAGGGACACCTCTGGTACTCGGCTTCCAGTTAGACTTTGTACTTCTCTTATCACCTCTTGAACCTCATCGTCTAGACAGTTTTCCACCCGTGTGATGGTTCATTTATCCACTCTATGTTTTCTCTAGTTTACCTATAGAGGATATTAAGGGAGACTGTGAGTATGTGTAGAAATGAAGCAATGGCATCTGGAGACTTAAAAAGCATTTCCTAGCACGAGATGGGAGAAATGTAGATTTAAATGTGTACTATTGCTAGCTGAGGTGTGTAAGTTTTTTGTTTTGGTTGTTTTTGTAAGAGCAACTATGGAAAAGTAAGTCCAAGTAGATCCTGAGGAATTTGGGAGTGACAGTTTTTATGCAAGTGTAAGTCACACAGAAAGAAGGTTATTTAGGTAGAATTTTTAGGTTAAATATCCCTTCACACGTTGGAGATGCGACACTGCACACTTGGATGCTGTAAAATTATTCTATTAAATCAATGCCTGTTTAAGAAAAGTACCATGTTAAGCATTAGGCGTAGCTTTGACTAAAATACTTTCATGGCACAAAACCTCGTTCTCTACAGAGAACTTTTCCCGGGAGTCCTTGACATCTTCAGAATGGTTACAAATGTGAAATGGTGTTTTGTTTCTAATGTACCAGGTGGCAAACTTAGGATTGTTCATATCTTTCAACAAGTGCACAAGAAGTCCTTTTGGTGTTATTTATGCCTAGAGAAGGGTAAAAGTATCAGACAGCACGTATTAGATTTAGTGAGGAGAAGGGCAAACCTTTAAGAAAAAGAACAAATCAAGACTCTTAAAGTCTTGAAGGTGATGAATTGACACTTGAAGTACACAGTGAACCATCAGTAACTCTGCACATTTATAAATACCTTCTGCTATAAAAGGTTTAAGTCACATTGAAGTCCTCAGTTCACATCAAAACAATTCATATTTGTCTTGTTAAACCTACTTTTCCTGAAGGAATAGAACTGGCAAACTTGTAATGAAGTAACAAATATTTATTGAAATACTAAACAGCTCTGTATAGCTTGAAAATGACTGCTGCGGCGTGCTTCCACCTGTGATTCAGGTATGTGCTCGAGAGCTTTCGTCCCTCCCAGAATTCAGGTTCATTTCTAGCATACTAATGGCTGGAAACAGTGGAACCCATGTGTGTAAGCAAACTGGAATAAGTCGCCTGAGTGGCCTGATTCTTTCCCAAGGTTACACAGTAAACTTATTTTTAACTAAATGCTTGCCTTCTCTTTTTCTCACTGTGAATAGCAGCCCGTAAAATTTCTAGTGCAGTGAATGACTTGATTTCTGTCATTCGTCACTGTTGTGATAGAATAGGAAGTTGAAGTATACTTTCTAAATAGCATCTCCACAATTTTTTCCTACAATGTGTAAACTACATTTTTTGTTTTGTTTTTTTAATACCTTACAATTGAAAACAAGTATGTAATTAATTAGTCTTTTTCCTCTTTTGTTTTAAATCATGTCTTTGTATGTGCTCATTTAGGAAGTTATCCTTGGATCTTTCTGTCGTTTTTAAAATATTGTGGGTGTTAGCTCTTTAGCGTTTTATTTCTTACTTTGAACTTCTGATTTTACTTCTGTTTACAGCATTAAATACGATATTAGTGATGAACTGCTGCTCTCCTAACAGAAGACTTGTGTGTAGCATATTTAATTGATCTTTCCAACAGCCCACATGTTCAAGTAGCCCTTTGACCCTTCCCTTTCCCACCCTTCATTCTGATTGTTCTTCCATTGTCTTTTAGATTGAATTTGTAATGTGATTACTGGCCTGCCTTGAAAGCCAGACAGAATGTAGGAGTAAGATATCAGTATAGGGAGGGAAGGGACAGAGATAAGAACTGCAGTGGAAAGATAGATTACTTTGGTGGGAATACTTTTCTGCCCTCTATAAGAGCTAGCCTAACAACGGTGTGTGCAAGGAAGACTAATATGGTTTGCCAAGAAGAAAAATACTAAATTTCAAGCTTTTACGTATTTAGTAATTTCACTTTGATGCATTTTTTGTTTCAAAAAAATGTAGTCATGTCACAGTACCTTCCTCTGTATACAGGATGACTGTAGCATTACTTGCATGTGAGATATTACCTGATTTACTGCAGTTACTAAACATTGCGGGTGATTTTGGCCAAAATCACAGTGGGGAGGATGCCTTTATTGTGGAATAACTGTAATACTGATCTAGAGGGAATGCTTGTTCTGAGTGACTTTGCAGTTAGTTTTGTTAAATAAAAAAGCAAGTGGTGCAAAACAGCTTTGTAAGGAAGTTAATTTCCATTGCTGTCCTAGTGTGATGAGTAGGCTCTGATCACTATAAACTTACGCTACAGGGGTCAAAGAAGGAGAGCTGGGAACAAGCAACACTAAAGAGGAGCATTGTTTTAAATTGTCCTCTTCTCTATTTTCATGGTTTCTGAAGCTTACACGCTTGCATGCAGAGCACGTTGGAGGTATACAGATCTACTGTCTGCCATCTTTGCCTAGCACTTAATTTGCTGCAATTGTTGGCTGCTCAGAAACATTCCATCTGAAATACAACTAAGAAGAGAAATATTACATTTTAGTGCTTTCTTGATTAGTTAAAAAAAAAATTCTTGAAAGCATAAATTGGAAATATAAATTATTTGTTTATGTTGTGACTTGCAGATTAAACAAACTTGGAAATACCATTACATTAGTCAAAGGAAGAATCGAAGAAGTAGATCTGCCTGTGGAAAAAGTGGATGTGATTATATCTGAATGGATGGTAAGATGCATGAATATTCTTTTCAAGACACAGTTATTTTCAGGAAAAAAATGTCTTGTTTTCCTTCACTTGAAAAATTATACTTTAAGCAACGCTGTTTTTTACCGAAAAATCTATCATACTTGCAACGGTGTCTTTGACGATGTAGGAGATGGGGTGATGGTCTTGATGATGTGGTACTTGGATACAATGCTTGATCCCTCTTGTTCGTGCTTTTTCACGTCAAGGTTCTCTAAGTACAGCTGAGCTGGTTTGGGTACAGCAGTCAGTTTCTGTTACGTAGTTACTGTGCAAGTCTACAGAAGTGCTCTGGATTCCTGAATGATGCTATTGGAGCTGCTCAGGTGAAAGAAATGGAGAAGTATTGTATTCGTCATCTAGCTAGATCATTCTGATGAGTAAAATACTTTTAGTCTGCTAAGACAGGTAAAGACTGTGTGGGAAAGGCAGTAAGGAGATGGGGAGCATACACACTGGGAAATCTGCAAATACATATAGAGCTTGAAAACAGCGTTACTATTAATTGAATTTTTTAGTTAATAAAAGAACTGATTTTTAAAAGTACATAATAAAGATGATGGCCAACAGGAAGTGCAGTATGTGGGGTGTAAATGAGCCATTTCCTGGAATCCACCCCATTTCAGCCGTTGGCCTGTTAACTGTCTTTCGTGTGCTGGCTGTTACACAGTTGGGCTTGCTACCTGCCATTGATCCTAATATAGGAATCTGGGTGACAAGACCCAGTACCAGGCTGAACTTCCTAGGAACTGAATAAGTCTGTACCGTATTAAAAATGTGGTAGGAAACACTCCTTGTGACTTTATTTTTGTGGACTTCAGTCTCCTCATTGCAGACCTTCAGAAAGCACTTCAAAATACAGGGGTTTTTTTTAATGCTGGTTCCCACTGTCTGGACTTAAAGAAGAATTCTTTTGCCCTTCAAATGTAAGATCAATAATGAAAACATATATTCAAAGTTACTTTTTTTTTTTTTTTTTTTTTTTTTTTCCCAAGCTATGGCTGTTCTACTATACACAAGGGTCTTTAGGAGACAGGTCACATGTTCGCTATAGATCGCTATATATCTAACTAGTTTCCAGGTAAAGATGGAAATAAATTGTTTGGTTTGGCTTTTATGTGGGATTTTTCTTAAATTGCATATTTCAGTGTGCTGGAAATCTGCAAAAGTGTGTCCTCCACTGCTGTAATGAACATTACTGGAAGCATGAGCTTAATTTAGTGTTGAGGTCACTAGTTTCAAGGAAGGTTTAAGCCATTGGCTTAAACTAGTGGTTTAAAAATAGTGCGTTACGGTTGGTGATTTCTGACAGTATAGTGACTTCACTAGAAATGTAATTGTAGTTCTTTCAAGGAAACTTCTGATCAGTTGCCTAATACGTGCGCCAAAAATAATGTTTCCAAAATCACGTTTCTCATTCTGGAGCCCAAGATTTGGTTTGAAAAGCAACTTGGGCGCTGAAGAGCTTAAGTCATGTTGTAAGTCAGTACCTCTAAGGTGAAGTAAAGGATGTTGAAAAGCAGCTCTTGTAAAAAATGAAGTATTGAATCTTCCATGTTTCCCATTTGTGTGCTAATTTACCTTTTAATGTCATAATTATATAGCCATGTGCATTTCACTTAATTAAGTATTCTAAATATTTAGGAATGTTGGCATTTTTATAGGTTGCTGCAATATAGAGATAAAGAGGACAATGCTGTGGAAATAAGATTGATAGCTGGACAATGTACGTGCTGTTCCAATACTGTCCAGAAAGGAACATTATGTTGCCTAGATGTAAATGAAGATTCCTCTTTGTTTGGTTTTCTTGTGTGAATTTCCTTTTTTTTCTTTCCCCCCCTTCCCTACATGATACTGACCAATGTGAACTCTTTTGTTAATATGTGAGTGTGAGCGCTTGAAAATGTTGGAAATGTGAAGTCTGAGAGCAAAAAGGAATTCAATATATGTCAGTTTTCAGCTCTTTATTTTGAAAATCTGTATGGACTAGCAGGAAAACTCTAATGGGAACAGTGTTTTCTCTTTGTAACAAAAATATGAAAGTTGCTGTTCTATTTGGAAAACAAACTGCTTTTAGACTAGTAAACAACAAACCCTTTTGTGGAGCCATAGCTTTGTTTCTCTTGATACAGAAGAATGCTTAAGAGCAGTATGCTATAAGCTTTTTTAGACCTGTGTCTGGAGCATCAGAAAAATCAAAATTAAGTGTGAGGTAACAGAGAGGAAAAATCCTGAATCCTCCCGGAATGTTTCTAGAACAGGCTGAGAAAGATGACACATAAACAGTCTATTGTAAAAGGTACAGTGGTTGCATTATGAGCATCTGCAGCGTAACGGCTTCTGACGATCGCTCTCTTAATTGTGTAGGTGACCTGTGGATGCCACGGAGTGCTTGCGATTCCTACTTCTCTTTCATCTTTAAATTTGTTCCCTTAAAATATCAAAAAATGGGAGAAATATCTTAAATATTACACAGTGGGTAGAGGTGTGCGTGTGTGTATGTGTGCATATATATAGCCAAATTATATTTCAAATTTGTATTTGCCATCTTCCAAAAGAATACTTTTCAGTTTCAAATTCATCTGGATATGGTTTTGTCATTTTCCAGGTTTAGAGGCCAAATGATGAACAGCTGTCTCTTCAATGGCTTTATTTAAGCCTATGAAAGAAATTGCCAGGGATCTTGCTTTTAATGTAAACACTGAGTGCACTGTTTGTGACATCTAAAGTACGCATGTTTGACATTATTAAAATCAGACCATAATCAGGGCATCTGTGTGATTGTGTTTGACTAAAACCAGCATGCAAGCCATTGAGAAAGATGATGGAAGGTGTGTTGAGCTGTGAGATGTTCTGACAGCGTCCAAAAGGCAGATTGATGATGATTGAGGGCTAGTTGAACTCCTGAAGGCCCAGATAAAACCATCTATGTAGACTTTTTTCACCCTGAAGACAGCTGTGCATTCATTTTGGCAAAACATTGGTGAAGTCTGCAGCCTGACACAAGGACTTCTTGTGTGCTGTAAACCAGGAGCACAAGGGAGAGCAGATGGACCAAAGAGCCACCTCACCCAATATAAAAAAAAAAAAAAAGAAATGTAGGAATGGCCAAGTACTAGCCTGTTCTGCTAACCATGCTTGATTGTATCAGAGGAAAGTCTTCCAGGTCTTGGAGACAGGTTGTTTGAATCTAAGAATGAGTTTATTTTATATAAGGTTTCACTTGGCCTTGTTTTTGTAGAGATTTCCCTGTCCAGGATCATCTGATTTGATTGTTGTAAACTTCTGATGGACTGTCCTGCTTTGTTGCCTCGATCTCTAATGCGCGAAACTTTTGGAAGCCTTAACTTGTGAAACTACAAATTATCACTGATTGTAGGTACCAGTCTCTCTTTTTTCACTTGTCCAGTTGCACCATAGGAAACCTACGAGCAAATCTCTTCTCATTCAGACTGTAGTCTTACATGAGTTATTTTTCTAAGCAGAGGTGCAACTCACTGAGTGTTTGTGTACACTGCCTCCTGGCAGTCTGGTACAAATAATTTCTGAGCACACATCAGTGATTTGTTTGCACTTTGGTGAAACGGATGAAAACCCTTGTTGGTTAGTGCCTTCATGGTTTGCAAATGCTCAGCCTTCATCGGAAATTTAAAATTTTGACTTGAATGTGCTGCTGTTTGCATGGCTGGTGGGAAGGTGCTGAAGAGTTGTGTACACTACAGCCTTGCTCTCAGTCAGGATCACATTTACGCGTTCATCCCAGAGGTACTGAATTGTAAGAAACAATGATGTTTTACTGTAATTAGAGTAATTTTACATACAGTATTTGAAGTTTGAAATGAGAGCTGCTGTGTGAAGTGCTGAAGCTACTTTGTGGTTAAATTGGATGCTGGGCAGGAAAAGATTGGCTATAAACATACAAAGGTGGCTGTGTTATTGCACGTGTGGATGTTGGTAGTGTAATAAACTTCATAGACTGCATTGAAAGGACGAGGGCAGAAAGACACAAAATGTATGTAATGTTTTTTTCTGGAATGTTCTTACGCAGCTGTATCTACACAGATTTTTTAATTTTTTTTTTCTCTGTGTGCTTCTACTTCCTTTCCCTAGCTAAGACTGTAAATCTGGAGGTTGAGTTTTATTCTCTTGAAAAATATCTACGTTTCTTATTTGTAAGGAGTTTTACTGTGAGAGACAATGATATGAGATGGTTGTCTCAAACACTGTGTTAGGGTACAGTGCGTTCTCATAAATTGCTGGTTTATGCAGTGCTTTATGGTACTGAATATGCAGTGGAGCTTTACAGAAGGAAAAACTGGGAAAGAGATGGACTTTCAAACTGAAACAAACCAAGGATAGAATCCAGTACTCTTGTCTCTTAATTGTATCATTGCTCAGGTAGTGAGTATATCTTGTTATTTTTATTTTTTTTCTTCCTTTTTTTTTGGTGTTAGATGATTTTGAAGTGTTACCAGTACGGGCTGTGACTGGGAGGTATTCAGGATCCAGGGAAGAGGACTAGGAAGCGGGCATGTCTGAAACACTGGAAACCATCTTTTCTCTCCTTCCTCCTTTCCCCTATTTCTATAATCAATATATAGTGGTGGTGGTTTTTTAACACTTACTAGTCTTTCTGTAGTCTTAATATTCTCTATTGTTTCTGTTAGTATTTGAAGTTGCATTAATACAAGTGTTCTATTTCTATAACATAGTAATAATTTATAATGTTACGCCAGAATTGAGCTTCTGGGTTTGGTGTTTTTAATAATGCTGCATAAAGAGCATACTAAGTAGCTGAATGCTGTAGTTTCTTTACAGCAAAATGGTTTCTATAAAGGAATTTTATTTCCTTGTGTGGTGTTTTTTGTTTGTTTGTTTGTTTGTTTTTTGGGGTTTTTTTTTGCCAACACCAATAATGGGTATCACTTTTCTGCTCTTCAGATCTTCCAATTTGGTGTTATCACTCATCTTACATTTGTTTAAGGACACAACAGGGTGTGCATAATAACACAATCAAGCTGTGGTTTTGAAATGTGTGGGCTTGCTCTGTGAGTAATGAATTACATCCTTTTTTTTTTTTTAAACAAATAAATTATACATGAGAGATCAGCACGAAGACTGACTTAGTATGAGGGAAATGATGCTGCAGTAGAGCATGCAGAAGAGTTTACATGTGGCTGCTGTTTCTCATTTAAATGCACCACAGGTTTGGGGGGGATTTTGTCAAGTAAAAAGTAAATTTTCACAAAATTGAGTGGGCTGCATCAGTTTTGTGCATCTGTTAATGCAAGTTTACATTTTATGTTATAAATCGGAATCAGTTGTCCAGTCTGTTTTACATACCCTGTGTAACTTGTTTTACTCTGTAGTCCAATGGAAACCTTGTAGTTAGAAACTTCAATTTAGGAAAATAATGCACTTTTTAATACTGATAGGAGTTAAAAAAAAAAAAGTCCATTCTCTAGGCCAGTGGTTTGGTAGCTGCCTTTCACCTCATTAAATACTCAGTGTTGGGCCTTGCTGAATCTGCAGTATCAGACCAGGCTCAGTTCTGTTACAGAAAATAATAAAATGGATCTTTGATAGAAGGTGAGAGGGAAACACAACGCTTGTTCAAGTAGTTAGATATTTCTTTGCAGTTCTGTCCTTACATGATTTTTCTTCTGTACTAAAAATTCTGCTAATTCTTGCTATTGTAAACATGCTGACACCGCTCTTTGAAATATATATGGCTTTCACCAGTAAGTAGAAAATAAGTGAAGGCAAAACCAAGTTCCACTAAGCTGTTTGATAGGAATGGATACGGGAAATGTACCCGAAGAGGCATTTTTCATCTGAAGTAATTTGTGTTTTAAACATTTGTTCTTGTGTCTTGGTGCATTCAAAGAGCTTAATTTCTTTTTCTCCTTGAAAAATATAATGATGAATACTGAACTACTAATGTTAAAAGAACTTCCTATACTACATTTCCATCTATTGGTCAAGTATTTTAATGTAGTTTTGAATTAAATTGAAAATAAATATTAGAGTGCTGTAGTTTATTTGAATGATAGAGGAAAAGGTAACAAGGCAGGATATTAAGCCATCAAAGTTCTGTGAGCCTTTTATAATTCTGTTACAAATGCAAGATATAAGTAACATATAAGAAATGTAGTGATTTCACATTCCTCTGGATTCAAATTTGTCAGTGTGCTCACGCGTTTTTGATGGCTAACTTCTTGGATGGATGTGATGTAGGACAGATGTGTGCTTGAACAGAGCAACTCCACAGTGCTGCATATTTCTGTTCCTATCCAAATCTGTTCATATGTGGTTTTGTTGTTAGCTGGAGAACAACCATTTCATTTCAGCTTTGAAAATATAAAAATAAGGAACTCCATGTTCATTTTGAGAAATAAATGGCCAACCTTTTAGTAGAAAATACATCATACGACAGCATAACACTTAAGATGTGCTGAGTATTCAGATTGCTTTTAAGAGAGATCGTGTCACCTTTCGTGTGTCTTAGTTTAGCCACTAGCAAGACTGAATTATTAATATGCATCTCACAGATTTGTATCCTAGAAATCTCTTTGCAGTAATTAATTTTGAGAATGCTAATACACGTTTAAGAAAAAAAACAAAACCCTGAACATGATTGGGGTGGAAGCAAGAGTGCCCCACAGTATCACGGGGAAAAGACTCCAGGTATAATTCTCTTTCCAGATGGCATCCCTACAGGTGAGGCAGCAGCCTGTGAAATTACATTCTAAATTACACTACAGATGAGCGCAGCGCACTGAGCAAAATGCTTTGGTATAAGTAATAAATGACTTGATTCAGTACCATTGACGGTTTATGTAACTTACGGGAATGCTATAATGAATTGTGGAGGAAGATAGAACTAAGAGGGGGGAGAACCAGCGGTGCCAAAGTGGAAAGGTTGGGGAAGGGATGGCAAGAGTGTCACTGCATTTCTCATGAGAAGGTGTGTCTTCCAACTGTACTTCTTGAACTTGTTTGCCAGACATTTTAGGTGATGGGCATTTTAGGCAGGAAGAAATAAATGAAGTGCTGGTCCGTAAAAATGTCACTTTGCAATTTACTGACTTGTGCTGGTGACTAATGTTAAGATATGTCCTAGAGGTCCCATTTAAAATACTGTGAGAACAACTCATTTTCAGTTAAAATCACCTGAAAATATTTTTTATGAACTAAACGTATTCTATTTTTAAAACTGCAAGAATAAGAATAAAAAAAGAAAACTTTGGTTCCACTCTGTGCTTTTGGCTTGCTGTAGGCATAAAATCATGTCTGCCTGACGCAGTTGGAGCTCTTGACCTTTTCAACCGTTTTGCAAAGCTTATTAAAAATCATATTGCTCATAAAGCAGTGGTCTTCATTCTGGGACTTAATGTAAGGACTTTGTAAAAGTTAGGCAGTAAAGTGGAAGAACAGGCAACCTTTGGAAGATAAGTCTCTAGTAGAGCACTGTCCTGTTACCAGAAGAAATAGGTTGAGAAAAGGGCGTTTCTGTTATTTTCAGATAAGTTCTTGTTTGAATACAAATATGTCATCCTTCACGTTTCTGGTTTTGTTTTTAGTTCTGAAGGCTGCAATGTGGATGGTGACATTTATAGGCAGTTCTGAACTTGCAACATTTTTTTTTTTTTTTTCTAAGATGCTTAGGCAAAATAAACATCCAAGATGACATAAACTTGACATAAACTCCGTGGTGTTAGCAGTGTAGTTCCTATGCAGTGCTGCCTATT
This sequence comes from Tetrax tetrax, assembly GCA_009806455.1. Lineage (NCBI taxonomy): Eukaryota > Metazoa > Chordata > Aves > Otidiformes > Otididae > Tetrax > Tetrax tetrax. The sequence goes on from WHYT01016912.1 coordinate 133,543, forward strand.
TTCAGTTGTGTGGCATGATGACTTAAAAAATAATAAATATATTTGAAAAATCCTTATGATTGTACAAATATGGAGACATAGGAATGATAAAGGAAAAATCTTAGCTTAGCTTTGTTTGATTACTGCTGACTGGACTTATAGATCTGGAGGTCCAAAGGCTGGACTTCTGGTTGTCTTTTTTCTTCTTTCCTGCTGTCAGTCAGTGTATAAATTAAGCCATATGGTTAAGCTGTGTTTTAAGCAAAGTTAGAATTAGGATGTTAAGTGAAAATCCAAAACGTATGCTGGTATGACTTGTCTTGATTGATCTGGTGTCATAAGAATGTCTGTGTGGATGGAATGTGTTATAGCATTCAGCAAGAATGAGGTTCACACTCAAACTTGGAGGGTAGGATGTAAAAATCAGTAAATCAACTGGAAAACTTAGAGGGTAGGATGTAAAAATCAGTAAATCAATTGGAAAACAAAGGGCTATCTATCTCTCAGAAATCTGCAGTTGACTTAACAGTAGTTGAGAAACCTGATGTTTTATATAAAATGCTATTTGTATGTAGTAGTGTTATATGTTTTTTTATATCTCAGAAATAGTTAATTAAGGAAAGAGGGTTTTTTCTGATTCAGAAAATGGCTGCCTCAGTTAAGTTTGCAATAAGTTATTCAAAACAACTATAGCAGTATGATTAACCTGCTATAAAATTAATCCCAACACCAAAAAAACTATGCAAATCTAGTTCTAACCATTTTGATCCTGAGAATTTTTTTTTTAAGTTCAGGTGCTGCTAGATGGTAGAGCATCCAGAGAACCCATGTCTTTTGCTGTATGATTTATTTCCAGCTGTCTTGGTGAGCATTACCCAAGCTGGTACAGGGCACCATGAGTTTGCGAACGTGAGGCAGCAAACATACATTCCATTTGGAGTTTCTTTGACAATAATCTTAATCTTGCTTGGGAAGGGATTTTCTTGGGTGTTTCTCTTTTTGTATGGTGCCTCAGAGTTATTACTAAAAAATCAACACATACAGCTTTTCATTTGGTTTGAGTTGAATTTTATTTCTTCTGATGTTGTAGGACTCTACCAAGTAGTTGTTGGTGTAGATTGGATATTGTCTATAGTTTATTAATTTAGTAGGTACTTGCAGTTTGGGAGTTTAAAGATATGATACCTTTATGTAACTAAAATTTTGAAGTGACAATGCTATTGTTGAGAAATTCACTGGGTGCTGGCTTTTATTGAGGAGTAGGGGCATAAAACATTCTTAAACTGCATTGATGAAGTCTGTCTATTGATTAAATAGGCTACGTAAGATGCATAATGATTTCTAAAGTCTTTTCCTTTTCTGTAAACAGGGTTATTTCCTTCTCTTTGAGTCAATGCTGGATTCTGTCATCTATGCAAAGGACAAGTACCTGGCAGAGGGAGGCTCAGGTTGGTGCGCATAATTCTTTTAATAAATTTAGCTCAGGGGGGAAACTAAATGAACTCAGAGACTTAGAATAAGCTATGCATGGATGAGAAAGTTGCCAGTCTAAATGAAAAATGTCTCCATTAGTATGAGCTTCAAGGCATTAATTTAGTCTATGGGTAGTAGAAGAACATTAGATGGAGGATCAAGGTCTCAATTAATGGTGTTTTTAAGAACAGAGGGTGTTATTTATTCTTAAGTACAGTCTAAATTTTTCTTCCCTACTTCTTCCCACACGTGTGGGCATTTGTTTTCCCCTCTTGAAATCCCAGTTTCTGCATAACTACGAACAAAGGAAAATAAGTTCTGTTCTGTAAGATGCAACGCTGTTTGAGTAAGCTACTGTGAATTACAGGAAAAGTGGATAGGATGTTTTCATGGAGGAGGCAGGTTGCATAGGGAGGACATGGTTTCAAACACAAGAAGCCACATGAAATAACTAATTACATTGTTTCAGTTTAGCATATTTATTCTATCCTGGTGGGAATATACCCTTTTCCTTGGTGGTTTGAGGGTAGGGAGGTGACAGAACAAGAAGGGTTTATTTTGAAGTGGAGTGTTTAATCCACTTAAGTAGCTTAAATACTGTCATCTCGAGCAGTGTTTAAATGCCTGTAAATATTTATTCCTGATATGAAGCAGCGTTTTGCATATGCTTTACTCCTTGCACTTAATTCCTTTGTGAGTATTGTATTTCATATTGACCTTTTCAGTCATCAGTCTGGGTTTTTTTTCCCCTTTTGTGCTAACCATGCACATAGTTAGTTTCACTACGCTGACTTAATGATTGGATTAATGACTATGTAACAGTGCTCGCTGCAGTGCTTCCCTTCGATTGCAGTCAGCTTTTGTATGCTACAGAGTGCAGCAGGAAAAAAAAACCCACAGTGTTTTAATACAATTGTTCACTATCAGATCACAAAGCTGAACATAGAAGCGAGAGATTACTGTTCATGTGTTAAAAGATTTAGAAGCGACGTGAACAACGTGACAGAATAAGAACATTTTTGTTATCAGTAATGTAGAATAGACAAGCCAGATGTGGAACACAGTTGTGGTCTGCTCTGTATAGCTATATGCTGATATATTTACATTGCAATATAATTGAATTTGGGGACATCCCCTAAAATTGTAAGGAATCATTTTATCTTTAGCTACTATTTCCAAAGCCTTCTGAAAAGGGCCAGAAATTTTTGACCTCTGTTGAAACTGCAATAGTATGTTGTTCTGTAGGCTCTAGCTGTATTGTTGTTAAGCTTGCAAATGGCTTGAGCCATTGGTTCTGCACTTATCCTTTGCTGATGCAGAATGATCTTGGGCCCTTATTTGACTCTACACAAAGCATACAGTATTATATAGTCGCTGGTTGGTATGGCCAGATTTTAAAGGGGATGCTGTTTCCTTAAGATGCTTGCAGTTACTGCTCCTCTGATAGCTTGTGTAGCAGGCTGTGCCTCAGATTCGTGAGAAAGTTACTCAAGAATCAGCTTAGCAAGAGAGATGCTTCTGCAGAGTGAATAAGTAGCAGCGGAACTGTGGGCACATCCAAGTTCAGATGAGCCAAAACTAAGAGCTCATTCTGAGGTGAAGTCTGACCAGAGAAACTCCTGAATCTGCCATAAAGCTTGATTTTGTCTCAAGGCGCTTTTTACTGTTGAGCCCAAGATCATTATTACAGGGATGGTTTGCAAGCTGAAAAAAAGCAATAGAAGCAGCTGCGGTTTGGCCACATCTTTCAGTGACTGAGCTGGGAGTAGAATCCAAATTTCTAGATTTGTGTTCAGTCGGTCATATCGTCATTACTTTAGTTTAACCTAATGCTGTGCTGAAGTGGATTATGCCAGACTGTCTAGGGTAATGTGTACAGTATAGAATAGCTTTATTTGAGAACATAAAATTCTTGTTGTCCAGGACCCATCTGTTCTTTAGAGCTATTTCTTGGCTTGAGTATAGATTTTTTTTTTTTTTTTTTTTTGCATGCATCTGAATGCAGTGCACATTGGTGAGGAGTGACATAGGTAAGGAAGGCATCATGCAAAACATAATACTGTTTGCTTGTTCAGGTCAAAAGGATCACGGTATTCACTTGGAATTATTTCTGTCTATCTGGAGGATTCCTGCCTTACCCTTCAATGTCATGAAGTTTCTGAGGCATTGCTAAGGGATAAAGGATTTCCCATCGTATCCTGCTCACCACGTGAGCTGTTACCAGTGACGGATGACATCTGGGCACTGAGTCGAGAAGGACACAGATGGTCAAAACGATGAATCTCTGAGAGCATTGAGGAGTATGTGCTTTTGTCCAATCAGCATTTTGTTCATTTCACCGGTGAGGAGGAATAATTATTAAATGATAGGCTTAATCAGAAAAAAATGACAAGTCTGTCAGCGTTGCACAGGAAAGTGTTACAGGGTTGCAGAAAGAACAGAGGATTTTCAGGGAAGCTGAGGAAAATGGGTGAAACATGCCATTTTAGGCAGATGCTTTTAAATATTTACAAAACTCTACAGCATTTAGATGATTTAGACTGATATTTAGATAACATGCTTACATGTCAAACCTCAATATAGCACATGCTTCTGGACATAGGTGGGTTTGTAAACTTGGAAGTGAATGTATCACTGTAGTCGTTTGCCTGTGCCCTGCTGGTGGAACAGATTTCTTTTTGTGAAGTCTGAACAGACATTGTCCACTTATTTGTTGCCACTGATAGACTAAACTAAAAATGCATATTGGATCTGAGCATTAGTGTTAGCTTTTTTACTTGTTCTAAAGCATTTTGTATAATCCGTCATGAGTTCCACTGCTGATTTAAGGGTTTGCTGTGTGGATGAAGCGATTCAATAAAACTGATTATGGTCCCACTCACATGTTTCACACTTGGTGTGGTAAACTTTTTCCTGCTAACCATGTCCCAGAAATGTGGGCTAGGAAGGAAGGTTATAAAGTAGTTGATCACTCTTTGCTGGGGTTTTCATTTCTGTTTGCAGCGTCGCTAGCACGCTCCTCTAAGCGTATTCTGTAACTAGGGACTTCCAGTCTGTTTTCACCCCTCTTGGATGTTCACCCCTTGCATCCCATGAAGAGCATTTCCCTGAAAAACATTCCCTCGAAGGCTGTAGTCGCTTGGTCTTGTTGTCTGTTTCATGCAGTCTTTCAATTTTTGGAGTGTTGGTGGTGGCTCTTGAAGTGCTGGAAGGTAAAGCCGAATATAAAGCAGTTGTCACGCTAGTGAACAGCAATGTGAAAGCTTCGAGAAACGGAAATCCCTTCTTGATGGCTCCAGAAACTACTCGCAAATACTCCTACTGCCAGATGTTGATTTTTGTGCCTGTATGTGACAGCTGTCAGGTGTGCTGGAACCAAATGATTTGTTTCAGACAAGACAGTGTAAATGCCTTCCTGTTTTGATTCTCATCAAACTGCCTTTTTACTGCTGAGTTAATTGTAGGCTGTTCCTGGAGAAACCTTCTGCTTTGAGTTCCTCATCTGCGAAGTAGTGATAATGGTAGCTTACCGATGAGATTCCAGTTTAAGCTTGCTGATATTTAGTTATTTTTCTGTTTTAAACAGTCAGAAAGTGAGAAAAATGACAATGTGTTCATATTTTGTATAAACTAATGATTCCAAATGTAGAGGTGGTTGCTGACTTTAATGTTTTCATAATAATAGTAAAAAGCTTCTTTAGCAAAAACTCTTCTTTATCATTAATACATATAAGATTATTTCCTTTAGACTAAATCTACTCTCGCTATATAAAACTTGTAATTACAACTTTGTGTGTTCAGTATTTTACAAGGCAACAAAATTACTGCTTTTCTGACTTACCATGCTATACTAGTGATTTCTCCATGCTCATTTTAATAAGCTACAATTTCAAGCAGAGCTGAAGAGAAAATTAATTTTACAGTTGACCAGATCTCAGGGAGGAAAAAAGAAACTTAGTTTCAGTTTTATTAACACTGCAGCATTCACGTATCAACAAAAAAAATAAAATAAGGGGTTTATAATAGGCGTTTTGCTCTGAAGCCAGATCAAGAAGTCAGCGTATGTGGCTTTAAAGACTTTAAAACTCTAAAAACAAAACACGGGAGTTTCTTTGTGGAAAGAAGCCTAGCTAAATAGCAATTGAGCTTTTCTTACTGTGTGATAGTGCTATAGACAGCCGTGTTCAGAGCTGCTGCTCTTTGTCTTTTCCAGTCAGTAGTGGATAGAGATTGCCAAGAGATTGACTGGCTTTGTTGGTAGCTGTTAAAAAGGCAAACGTCATTCTTCCACCACTATTTGGAAAAGCTGTAAATAGGTATGTGTTCAGAAGATATTTCTAGGAGAGTGGAGAGCACAAATGTGAAGGTAGTGTAAGAATGATAGCTGTAATCCTGAAACTGTGGGGAAAATTCTTCTGTCTGTTGGGTCGCTTCCATACTTTTCAGATGCAGACAAAAGAGTGGTTATTCTTTTCTGGTACCCAGAAAAGAATTTTTTAGGTTGTAAGGCAAGTACCAGCCATAGCAGATAAGAAAAAGAAATAAAACTCTTCAGTAAGAATATTTGCTCTTTTCTGGAAATAAGGTCTTTTCACAGAGGTTTGTTATTGTGAAGCCCTCACCTTTGGGTGTCTGTCTACAGTTATTAAATACTTTTTAGGACAATCTCTGTATAGAAGCCAGAATAGGATATTCCAAGTTATTTTCTTCAGACATCAAGTTTTCAGTCATTTCCTGGCAATGGGATTCAACTACAGAGATACTTTTGTCATGAATAGGAAATAGTTTTCCAACACTACTCTAGTAACAGTAAGTTCCAATGTCTGGACTTGTCTGTAGATAAATGGGACTCCAAAAAATAAAGTAGCAGAAAAAGTGTCTTGTCCAAGAGCTGAAAAAAAGTGTTTTTTTGTTCTTTTCAGATGTTAATCCCTTAAAGAGAAAAGAAAAAGAAAGAAGTCCTCTTTATGCATGTCTAAAATAAAATTTCACTCATCTGTTTCTGTTGTTACAGTTTATCCTGACATTTGCACCATTAGTCTAGTAGCTGTTGGGGATATGAATAAACACATGGACAAGCTACTTTTCTGGGAAGATGTATATGGCTTTGACATGTCTTGCATGAAGAAGGCTGTAATTCCAGAAGCTGTTGTGGAGGTGCTGGATCCAAACACACTGATATCTACAGCCAGTGTCATTAAGGTACCATATTTCTTAAATTTTTAATAGTCAGATTAGAAGTTTTCTTTTTTTGATTTTAGAGGAGGGGAAAAAAAATACACATGCTCACATGAACTTTGATATCTTCAACATGATACAAATGCAGTAAAGGTCTTAGTGTTAAGACTGTAAGACTTGTATTAATTGCCTTTTTTTAAATCAAGTTTAAGCTCTTAAGAAAGTAATCTTCCCATGTTTAGATTGTTCTGTTCTATGTTTTCTTCTACCCAAACCCAAATTTACTTGCATTTTACTAAGTTACGAGTTGCATAACTGAAGTTTAAACTCTACCAGTAAACCCATGGAATATAGTCTTTTCTACTTTCCTTCCCTCTCCACCTCAGTCAGAGTACTGAGTTTCAGGAGGACTTCTTTATTTTTGTGTCAAGCTAGCTTGCTTTAAGGATCTTTCATTGCAAGATCACTCACTATCACCACCCTTAGCTTCATCCAACAGAATAACCATGTCTAAAGAAGCAACAGTAGTTTCTGTAGTACTCGCTGAATTCATTTTATGCTTGCTTTTCTGTGTTGTCTTTTTTTGTGATGGGGAATAGTAGCAAAGTTGGCAGTGATTCATATGAGAGAACACCTACATGGTGAGATAGAATTGCAGAACACTGACCAGGTTGAAACTCTGACAAACTTTGTGATGAGTAGTAATTTGAACAGTTCAGATCAAATTGAGAGAAGGACTATTATAAACCAAGATTTTTTTTTGCCACAATAGTATTCTACTTACTGTTAATATAGTTACTTTTCTGTTGTAAAACACTTAAGGCAGTAGTATTACTGCCCTTCAGTGGGAATTGCCTGTTTAATAAAGAGGTACTTTCTGTTTAAATGCATTCCTATCCTATTGTTATCCAGAAGAAAATGGGTTTACATGAGTCATCACTGAACTTGACACCATTATTGAGGGTAGTTCCAGTCTCTTCCAGCATAGAAACTACTTACTGTGGTCAGTTGTCATCCTGCCCACAAAAGCAGTAACAGGTGAAGTTCAGTTCTGGGGGGTTGGACTAGATGACTTTTGAAGGTCCCTTCCAACCCTAACCATTCTATGATTCTATATCCTGATGTGAGTTATTGTTTAAGCTTTTCTTGTCTATCATTTTATTACAGAGAAGATAAAAAATTATTAAGTTTTTAAAATCGGGTATTCAAATGTAGTGACTGCCGAGACTGATATTTCTTAAACTTGAATAACTGCTTTGGCCTCCTTGTGCATCGCTGCTTCCTTTTTTTAACTTCAAGATTCTTTATTCATAGATGATGAATTCATCAGAGATGTGTCTTACATTTTATCCTCTGAGCTTGTTGATCAGGCTCCCTCTAGTCAGTGAAATAAAATTCCTGAGTACACACCTATAACAACTTGTGTAATTTGAGGCTTACGAGTGTCTGTTTTCCTTGAGTGATCAACTCATTTGTTGAAATATACTTTGTAGACTTGTCATTGTAGGGGAGAGAACTTCCACCCTTAGTGAATGAATGTGCACAAAACGGGTACTGAGATCAAGAACCTGAGGCTGTAATTGTCAGGCATCTGACCGGTTTGATTGTGCAATGAGTGAGGCGTTATCACTCTTCTCACCTGTCATACTTTTAATAACATTTTACATGTTCTGGTTCAAGTGGAAGTATAGTTGAATATTCCTGCAGATAGGTCATGTTTGGTATACAGAAAATAAAGAACATATAACGTGTTCTAAATTAACAGCTGCGTGGATAAGTTGAGCTCTATCAGTTTTAGGCAAACAAATAAATTTTAAAAATCTTAACTTAGAAAGTTTTGATAACAAAAACTAGTTAAATATGTCCAATACAGTCTATAAACTGCTGTCATTTTAAAAGCCAAATGCTTTACTGGTAATAGTCCCTGTCACTTTCTAAGGTACGTTGTCATGAGCAGTCACTGTCCAGCTCGGATGTATGTGCTTAGCAAACTTTGTCATTATGCAGCATTTCACATAACCATTATGCTCTGAGTAGCAATCATGGTTTGCAAAATAACTAAAGTCAATGCATGAGTTTGTTTGCTGGAGTTACAGTACAAAGTAATAAAATTAATGAGTTGGGCAACAGTGGCATTACAGGTAAATTGTTTTGATCAATAGCCATTCCAAAGGATAAATGGATTATGTTTCTGAGGGGAAGTTAAAAAATCTTCCAATTTATCATATAATTATTGCAGAAGATATGTTAGTGTGTTTTCTCATGTTAGCTGCTGCTCGGTTTTGTATAGTTCATAATGAAACTTTTCAGGAAGCAAAACATTCCCTAAAGAAAGATGAGACAGCATCAAGAAATATTGATTAATAATGTATATGGCATTTAACTTAAGCAGTATATGACATTCTTGGATAAAGCATTTTAACTGAGTACGTAAACTAAAGAACTTTATATATTGAAAAAATGTGGTGGCTTTTTTATGAACAACTGGAAACTGAAGCTTATAGTTCTTTAAAACCTCTAATTTTATGTGTGTATATTAAAAAATTAGAATATTGAAATTCAAGTTGCAATTTGATTTGACAGTGTTATTGTAGTTATCCTGGATGCTGTTGTTTTTGTCTTAATTTCAAAATAGCAAAACAGTTCTCTGCCTCGTGTACTTTTTCTCCTCTATTTTGTCACTCTGATATTTCACATACTGATACACCACATGGTTGTGCTACCATTCAGAAGGACCTCCGTAGGCTGAGAAGTGGGCCAGCAAGGGTCCTGTGCAAAGGGCTTGGGGCAATGCAAATCTCATATACCAGTAGTCACTGGGGGCCTACTGGCTGGGAAGCAGCTTTGTATACAAGGGATCTTGGTCAAAACCAAGTTGACCATGAGCCAGCAGCACACATCCTTGTGGCAAAGGCAGCCAACCAGCCTCTTGGGCTGCATTCAGAAGATGACTTGTCACCAGCAGGTCAAGAGGGATGAACCTTTGCTTGTAGTCAGCCCCAGGGAGATGACTGTACCCCAAGGAGGTGACTTCTGGAGTGCTGTGCCCAGTGCTGCACTCCCCAGTGCAGGAGTGAGATGCGTGTCCTGGAGTGGATCCAGTGAAAGACCGCAAAGGTAGTGAAGGGGCTGGAGCATCTGTGATGTAGGGAGAGCTGAAAGAGCTGGGGTTGTTTTGTCTGAAGAAGAGAATGCTTAGGGGAGCTCTTATCAGTGTGTAGAAATGCCTGGTGGTGGGGGGAGTAAAGGAGGTGGAGCCAGACTCTTCTCAGTGGTGCTGAGGGACAGGGCAAGAAACAGTGGGCGGAGGATGAACTCCAGGTGGTTGTGTTTAAAGATGAGGAAACACTATTTACTGTGAGGGCAATTGAACAGTAGCACAAGTTACCCAGAGAGGTTGTGGAGTCTCCATCCTTGGAGATATTCAGAAGCTGTTTGGACATGGTCCAGAGCAACCTGCTTTAGTTGACCCTTTGAGCAGGGAGTTGGACTAGGTGATCTCCAGAGGTGCCCTTCAACCTCAGTTATTCTATGTTCAATACAAAACTAATCTAGCAAATAAAAAAAAAGCCCAGTTTTAACCCATTCCAGTTTAATACAATAGGTTACCGCGTGGCTACATGAACAAGGAGTAAAACAGGTGAAGATGCCTCTGAAAGCTACTTCATCTCAACAGTGGGCAACTGTCATCAGAGCAACTTTCCTGAACAGAGTGAGCTACTGTATCTAGTTCCATACTGGTACTAGTCAAAGTGTCTGTTTATTTTGACATTTGGAGAAGAGAGGTTTTAAGTGTTTGGTCAGTGTGCAGGTAACATTAGGTGGTTTTTAAGTCTCTTTCCATTTTTTGAGAGCTGAATTGGTGTTGTCCTAGAAAAGTTGTCTTGTTAGGGTGGCAACAACCTTCATCCAAAGGAAGGTCTTAATTTCAATTCAGCACTGTCACTAACAGAATTGTATTATTCCTTTTGACAGCATATCGACTGTAATACTGCATCCATACCAGACTTGGAATTCTCTTCAGATTTCACCCTGACCATTACAACGAGCACAAAGTGTACGGTAAGACTATTTTATTTTCTTCATATATGGTCAATATCGCATTGGACTAATAGACAATGCGTTGATTAAGCTTCATTTATCATCAGCCCTTACCTTGAAACTTTAGTTTCTGCATTACAGAGGTGTCAGATGAGTCCTTCTTGTAAAGATGGATGGATGTAAAACTCCAATAATAGTGTTACAGCGTAATACAGGTAGATGAGGAAAAGGAAGGGTGAAGAGCCTTAGCTTCGGGGTCGTTCTGTTTTGTTCTCTAGTCCATTTTCTGAAATAAGAGCTTTCTGTTCAGACATGTTGTTACCACTGTGCTCAAGAATGATGCAGTCACTATTCTCAGAAGAACTTTTCTGAGTTTAGTAAAAAGTGAAAAACAAAATAGATATGTGAAAGGTGGACTGTAGCTCATGTAAAAAACATACAGCAGCTCATGTGACAAACAGTTTCTCAAACAGGGAAGTTCATGAACTTCATAAGTGAATATTGAGGGGGGAAAAATACAGCATTAGAATCTGAATCTGATAACCAGGAGTTTTACTGCATCTGTTTCATTTTTTGTATGCAAGTTAGCATTTTTACTTTGTGCAAGTTAGTATGACATATTCAGAAGAATACTAATTCTAGAAAGGCTGTGGAATTTGATTGGAGGGGAGTTCTAATTACAGCAAACACAAGCCTGTTCATTTTAAGTGTTACAGACTATGCTGTATTAAATTGAGTAAAGAATCTCCAGCAAATCTGAGTCTGTGATCTCCCTCAATTGAATATATTTTGTCTATCAAACACTAGTCAGTATGAAAAGAAAGAAAAGGAAAAAAAGTTTTCAGTCTGAACTTTAGAGTTAAATGAAAACTCAGTACTAGGGCTTCTTTCAAACACTTCTTTAAAATTGTGCCTGCATTGTTCAGTATGAATTTACATAAATACACATTCATTTTGCTGGTTTTTTTCTTTGTCATTCAGAGTTTGCTAGTTGTGAGAGAACAGGAACACTGATTTTTGGGTTAATGAGAAATGTCTGCTATTTTTTTCTGCAAGTTGCCATGCAATCTGTATTATGTGGGTTTTGTTCCATTTTTGAAGTCTAAGACAAGGAAGATACCTAAATATTTTTATTTAACAAGTAAGATTGTGAGTGACTTCTGAAATAAAGATGTTATGAATGTGTTTAAAGCTAAAACAAATTAGGTATTCCAACATGAATATTTAGAAATGTTTAGGTTGGTACCTATGCGAGAATACCTTTTTGATTTGACTTAGAAAGCAAGCTGCACGTCATATCTTTATTGGAACAGAGAAGAAAATAAAATAGAAGGATTTTAGTAGTGTTACCATTAGGCAGGGCAGTTGGGATAAAGATGAGGTAGATATGATAAAGTCTAGTGATGGCTTAAAGTGGTACATTTGAGTTTTTAAACACTAAATGATAGGCAAAGACAGGATGATCAAATTTGGCAAAGTTTGTATCAGGTGCTGAAATCTGTAGTAAAAAAAAAAATAAAATATTTTTTAGTCTAGTGTATTGTGATAATTCTGCTGGGAGTTTCATGCTCAGCTTTGAGTAAGTTGCAGCACATGGCAGAATCAAGTCCGAAGGGATAATTGGTAGGTTGTTTTTAATATGTTTAGATAAGTCTGCTACAGCTGGTTTATTTGACTTTCACATGTGTATGGGAAGAAGAGATGCAGGCTTCCTCTGATACAGACACAATATGTTGCTGTGTAATGTAAACACTTAAGCTGATAAGGAAATCTTGGATACCTACATCAAGCAATGTAATACTTGGTTTTGGATGGGTCTGCTTGTTAGTTCATGCTGCTGCATTTGCCACCACTTTTGCTGTATAACAGGATGCATAAGAATTTGGTGTTATAAATTAGGTTTTTCCATGTGTATAATTTAAAGCATTGCTCTTAGTGTGAGCTAGTAGCTATGTACAAATACGTCATAATTATTTGTCAGTTATCACCAAATTAAGTAAAGACATAGTAACTTCTTGGTTTTTATTAAATGGAAATGTATCTATTTTATAGTGCATTCACCAAAAAACCACATCCTGTTTTATTTGTTGTAGAATCATAGAATAATTCTGGTTGACACGGGGCACAGTCAGCTTTGATTTCAGACCAAGCTCCAGTGCAGCCCAGGGCTAATTTTTGTGATGTGACCACTTGTGAATAACTGATCAGCTAAACAGAAATCTTTACAAAATCTTGGTGATCTTTTTGATGTGTAGGTAGAGTAAAATAGCTTATGTTGTAAACATTGTTTTCCCTAGCATTAGACCTTTACAAACACTTCATTTTTGTTCTGTGATTCTATGGTATCATTGACTTATAAATCAAGATGTACACCTGCATTTTATGACTTTCAGGGAGAAGGGGAGGGAAGTGGGAGAAGAGCAGTGTTTCTGAAATTTTGCAGTTGAATGCAGGTTCTAAAAAATGATCAGAACTCTGTAAAGTATTTCGCACTTCATCATCTAGGTTTATTGACACTTTGAGTGAAATTTCCACTGTTTCTATGATGGATTGTAGAAGTTTAGTTGGGGGTTGACAGTTCATCCATCATATCAGACTGCCTAACCTTGCAGTAAATGAACAATAAGAGTCCATTATTTATATTGAGAATTTTTGAGGAGATGCTTTAAGATTGCAGTTTTTCCTTTGAAAATAACATTCAATGTTTTTTCTTATTTGCATCCATGTTTTGTTGTTCTGCTGGCTTTTCAATTTATGCACTAAAAGAGAAAGCTGCTTATATTTTCCAAAATTTTAGATTTTGTACTTGTCTGTTCTGACTTCTGCATTTTAAAAATACAAACATTTTAAGATATTTTTGTTTTATTCACAAAAAAAAAATCACAAAAATAACAGTTTGGAAATCCATCCTTATATGCTTGTATATATCAGGTCTTTTAGTTCACAACCTGAAGTTCATTATAAAGCAGCCTGTTCTCAGCCCTTTCTGTGTCATAAAAGTGTGAAAACAGATTTGGTTGTCTTATTTTCCTAGCGTTGCCATCAACAGCAAAGCTAACTTCAGACCAGTGTTACCATCAGAACGAGGACTCCCTCTGTTCAGTGGTCTGTCTTTAAAAACCAAATGAGCGGAAAGTGTGGGTGCATGGTGATGTGTTAGTTGTTTTGGGGATCCTTTTGCAGATCAGCGCCAGTTTGCAGTGGGTCATCTGGTTGTGGGGAGCGGGTTTCCATGCTGCTGCTTTCCAAGGCACTGCATGGGTGCAGAGGAGCCTACAGTAGACATCTTACATGGAAATGTGTCGACAGCGTGGAATGCGTTGCTGCTGTGGCTGAACTTATTGTTGCAGAAGGTTAGTAGTGATGGGAAGTAGTTTAGCAAGTATTTGGAGAACTGGGTTGTGGCCTCGTGTAGTTAAGGATATGCAACATAATGCTGATTGTTGAAGAGCTGAACTTTCATCTGGCACCTCTGGAGACATGAGCCATGTTGGCGTCTCTTGCTTCCTCCCATCAACCTGTTTGCATGTCTGTGGTAACAGGACAGTAAGTAATAAAAGCAGACAGGAATCTGAGCCATAATGCAGTCATCTTACCAACTCATTACCGCATTTGCTTTGATTATGACGTGGAACGCTCCCAGGACCCCTCAGGCAGGAGAGGCTGCACCTCTCATTTCTGTGGCAAGAACAATAATTAAATACTTCTAAAAGCTGACCTTAGTTTTTCCTCAGTCCCTTTTTTTTTCCCTTTTAGTAGATACTGTTTGAAATTGTGTGTTTATTTTCAGTCTCAACAGAGAAGTTAAAGTATGGGGAAATCAAGAAGTAGTTATTTCTATTTTTGTAAATTCTTCTGCTCGATACTTCTGGGAGGATTTCATAAAGGATATGGGAAGCTTCACCTAGGAGAGAGTTAGGAACAGAGCTTTTCTTCAGGTTCTTAGGCTGGAGGGAGCACAGGAAGATTTGCCTCTCAAGCCTAATGCTAAGCTTTGGGACTAGCCACCCCACCAATCTCTTTCTCATCCTTTTGATTTTATTTTTTTCCCCTCTATTTTGCTTTGTCACTTTTTAATACAAACCATTTACTTCCTGAAAACGGCTAATGCAAATGCTGAAATAGATATTTCTGTTCTTTCTAGTTCTTGTCACTGTTCTTGCTCCTGGAAGGCCTTGTTGCTGACCTCTTGGCTAGTTATCTGCTTGTATGATAGTGCCCCTTCATTGTACTAGAGGTTGTTTGAAAACCATGCAGCTCAGTAGGCAATAGACAAACTCTTTTCTGATTTTAAATAAATGGACTAAGCCAAGACATAAATGCCCAGATTTAATGATGAGCAATAGAAAAACTATGCAGTTTGCAAAACCTAAGAGCATAGTATTAATTGAAACATATCTGATGTAAATCTGTCCTTACACTTGGAAATTATTTTAAATTACTCTTATACTTTTTTATGACAAAAAAATAAAATCAGCCTTGCAGAGAATTAAGTCAGGCTCATAACAGGTCATAGAATCATAGAATGGTTTGGGTTGGAAGGGACCTTCAAAGGTCATCTAGCCCAACTCCTCTGCAAGGAGCAGGAACATCCCCGACTAGATGAGGTTGCTCAGAGCCTCATCCAACCTGGCCTTGAACGTTTCCAGGGATGGGGCATCCACCACCTCTCTGGGCAACCTGTTCCAGTGTTCTACAAGCCTGATTGTAAAAACATTTTTCGTACTATCTAATCTAAATCTACCTCTCTCTATTTTAAAACCATTACTCCTAGTCCTGTCACAACAGGCCTTACTGAACAGTCTCTCCATCTTTCTTACAGTGCATCTTGAGTGTATTGCATATAATTCTGTAATGTGTTTTATATGCATTATGTAGACACCATATCCTTAAAAAAATGCTTAATGCTCTAAATAAGTTTTTCTTTCAAGTGGTCAAGCAGTTAGATAAGTCTTCAAGGAAAAAAAAACCCTAATAAACCTGAGAAATGCGGAATGATCAAGCAAAAATAAATATTTTAAATGTGATGCTTCGTTTTTCAGAAGTCTTTTGGAGATTGGGGGGAGTCAAGGTTTTTCTCAGAGGACATGGTCTTTGTTGTTTTTTCTTTTTTTCCTACTGTTGTTCACCGCCGAGTAGTATCTTTAAGGACTAAGTTTCTTTGTTTATGACTATATTAGCTTTCAAAGAATGAAGATTGTCAAAGCACAAAACAGTTGCATGGCATCATTATATGAAATTGTTTCAAAGCACTTTTAGTGCAAGTTGACTTTATTTCAGTCTTAGAAAGATAATGGCCAAAAATAAATTTAATTAGGCTGTGAAAGTGCATTTTCCTAGTAAAGAACTAGGGTTTGTCACTGCTGATTTTAATGAGACATCTGGCTAATATCAGTTAGTAGATGCTGCTAGGAAAATATTCCATTAATTGTATTCTAAGTTGATCACTGTGTGAGCTTTTGAGATAAAATATACTGGTGATTACCCTCAGTGTAGAAATCAATTGACAAACTTTCTTTTTTGTTTGCGAGCATTTCCCATGTGAATCCATCAAGGTTGATATTTCCTAGCTGAATAACAATATCCCCTGAGAGGAAAATGGCAGTATCTCTTCATTGCTCCCAGGAGATCTTGTCAAAGAGCTGGGGAAGTATATAAAAACTGGGAGGGAGGAAGGGGGTGAAAGCAAGATAATGAACCGGAGGACGTGACTGATGTATTAAAACCTTGAGGAGGAAAAAGGAAGTTGAGTTGACTGGAGAAAATTATTTTGACAAAGGAAAAAAATCTTTGCTTGTTAAAATCTTCTTAAATGTTAGAAAATTTGATTTCTTAATATTCAATCTTCCACTTGAGAGGCAGCAGTAAGTATTAGCATACAAGTCTTTAATTCCAAGGTGAGAAACTAAATTTTTTAAGCTGAAAGTTGGAAATCTGGCTTTGGGTACCTCCATTAAACACACCTTGAATGCCAGGTTTCTCTTTAAAGGAAAGACTACTCTATCATATTACGGAGCAGGATTTGTCCTTCTAACTTGTTTAGTTACTGGTAGCCTTTAAATATCTTCTGCAGGGATCTCCAGATTCTTACTCTTTTTAAAACACAAAATTGTCAGGCTTTAATAGCGAGGGGGTTTCTCTTCCCTGTGATAAAAATGCAGCAACTCTGCCACAGGGATGACAAACACTCCATCTCCATGCTTGGATAAACTCCATCAAAAGCACATTATCTCCCACTTCTGTGGCCAGCTGTCTAATTGTATTTGTTGTAGCCACTCACTGTTGGAACATGATACTAGTGAAGAGCAAGAATGATAAATTACTCACTGTAGGTGATAGCGATGATGATAATTTTTAATTTCCTTGTTCCTAAGTGAATTGGTAAGGTTGCCTTTATGAGTTCTCATAAGGAGTCGAGCAGTCTCATTTGTTTTATCCTGTTAAAATGCTGCAAGTACAGACAGCCATTTTCTTTAGGAAAAAAGCCTTATTATTCAGATATATTTGAACTAAAATGTAGCCTCATCCTTCCATTTCAGCCTAAAGGCTCTAAATTAAATAAGGAATATGTGCTAATATTAACCTATTAAATACATTGAAGCTTTTTATGATCTTAATGCATTTGGTAAATGTGACATGCATAAAATAAAATAAAAAAAAAGACTCGAGATATTAATTTATCTGGGAGGGAAGAAAAATTTGTTGAGGACAAGTGAATCTTACTGGGAGGAAGTGATTCGTTTACAGTTTTTCGTATGTTTGCATGAGCACCTTGGAAACCTTCAGTGATGGATGAAGACCTTATGCTACTTTACATGAACTCTTCATCAAAACCTGGTTCTGACAAAATCATGTAGAATTTAGTGGCTGCTGTTGTAATTTCAGGAATATTTTATTCTTAGTGGTTTATTCTTTGTAGGGTACTGCTTTGCAGTCTCAGTAATGCACATCTATTCCTAAATATTTTCTTAGTTCTTCATTAACCTTCTTAGTTCCCTGGGTAAATGTGGAGATTTTCTTCTAAGGTTGGAGTTTTTGTCCTCATTGCTCTACTTTTCTCCTGGCAAGTTGTTTGAGAACAGGAAGAATAATATTTCTGCAGCGTTTCCTAATATTTAACATCCTTTGAGGCTAGAGCGTGTGTCAGGCTAGAGTTGCAGTTATTTATTACCAGTTTAGAAGTCATTATTTTTGTTTTCCTCTTTCACAGTATTCCAGAGACTGGCACTTGAAAGATTCTTCCAGAGAAGGCTTAAGTTCTTGCTCGTTAGTCGCTGGTGAAGTTGTAAATGAGCTGTCAAAGGGGAAGCAAAAAGACAGAGAAAACTGAAGGAAGAAATAGTTGTTGTTATATTTTTTTAGGAGAAAAAAAAAAAAAAAGAAATAAAGAAAAGAAAAAGCAAATAAACCAAGGCAGTAGTTGTAAAACATCATCTAGAATTTATGGGGACATTATTTACTTGTTCATTCTCTTTAGTTTGACTGCTTGTAAAAAAAGATGACACCTTTAATAAAAATCTGCTAGACTTATAGTCCATTTTAATACGCCTGTGTCTGCTTCTAGTATACCACTTACAAGTGATATTTTTTCCTTTCATTTTACCACTTAGCTGCATGTGTTAAATTTCACAAGAAGAGAGGACGTAATCTTCCTTTAACCCGTAAACGCTGGAAACGTCTGTCTTTGTAGTATTGCATATTTAATAGACTTTTGTGATTGACTATTATAGCTACTGCAATTTGTGGCAGTGTTCAAAAGTGAAATGAAAGGAAAATGGTTTGAACTTCACTTTTAAGGAATTGTTTCCCTGAAATGTACTTAAATATGAAAGTTACATGTTGTGCATTTCAGCATAAGACGGCCAACAGATAATGAATTAAAAAATAAGATCTAAAGGAAGATATAAATTCTTAAAAATATAGTAATCAAACCCACAATTTTCTAGCTAGTTTTGCATTATCAGGTGTTTCCACTTTGTGTAGATTTTTAGATTTGTGATATTTTGTTTTTAAAATATGCAAGACTAGTGGTTGTAGATAAAATTGTCGAAAGAATCATCTATGTGTATGTACTTGTGATTTTATTTTTTTTTAATTATTTATATGTATTTTTTTCTAAGACATTAATGTGGTGTACCAGATCACTTTTGTAATGATGTCAAGGCTGGCACTAATATACCTTGAGAGTTGGGGGGGTGGTGTTTGATTTGATTAGGGTTTTTAGCACTTGCATTTCGCAGTATTGAAAGAGGCTTCTGTAATGCAGTCATTCCTCTTTCAAGGAAGACTTCCTCCTGCTTCATGTAGAAGCAAAATTCTAGTGTTTCTTGTAAAGCTTGTCAAAAACCACTGAGGGTGGTTTGGGGAAAAAAAAAAAAACCTTTTACATGAATTGCCAGTTGCAGACACAGGTGTATTGGAATGGGTGGTGTGGATTGTTGATGGAAATAGAGAAAACAGTATCAGTAGCTGAAAACTACTTACCAGGTTAAGCTTGAATGTAGACCTGGGACTATCTCAGCCTTGAAGCTTGTTATGATTGTTCTTACTGATTGATTTCTTGTTCTGCAGGGTTGTCCGGCGGTTTTTAGGAAAGCCAAGTGTGCTTGTTTTAATGAGTCTGTAGGTAGCTATGTAGCTGGCTTGAGATCTTGTAGGCCTCGAAACAGCTCAAAAGCAGAAAGATTTCAAAAACTTATCAATATATTTAAAAATGTAAGCATAGCATAGTGTTTTGGATGAGCATATAAATGTACCTATGCTATAGAGGACCATACAGAACAATCCTTTTCTTGAGAAAAGCTGGAGTTTAATTCCTATAGGATGTCTGTTCAGAAATAAGACTGAATTTACTTCAGGCAAATAATGTGTAATTAGGATAAATAGCGTGCCTTTTAAAATGCTGTGTTATTGGCTGGGGAACACATGCACTCTGGCACATGAAATCTTCCGCATGAAATCGAGAGGAGGAAAGGAAGAAGGTAATTGGTTTACGCTGGAGTTACTGGGAGACTTTAAGATAGACTTGACCTTACATTTATTACCTAAGTATATGCAAATAACTATACTTCTGTGGAGTAGCAGGGTTTAACTTTTGGGTTGGTTTACAGGGTAAGCCACAGGTTGTGTGCATTGAAGTGGGATATATTTCATCTGTGCATTTTCGTTTTCTGTATTTCTTCAATTGTAATTGGCTTGTGGAATAGCTGTTGTAGTGAATATTAAACAAAATTGCAGCTGGTCAGTAACTACTGGGTTTTTAGACTTTTTGTTTTCTCAGATATTTAAAATACGAAGGGAGAGATTTCTATCTGAAGATTAAAATGCAGTGTTGGTAAATAATTGATTGCAGGTTGCTTTAAATATTTCTTAAAAACAAATTACATAGATGTAACCAATTTCATAAAGATAGTCAAACCACGTGTGTTGACTCAAAACTGATTTGAAAATGTATTAATAGAAGATACTTGTTAGATTTCTAAATTGCAACATCTGCTATCTTACAGTTAGTTTTCAAAACATCATTCAAACTCTCAGGTATGTAGTTAACTTTAAGCGTGTCATTGCTGTTTAGCTAGGCAGGACTGGGGTCCTAACCTTGCCCGTTGACATAGCTCACCTGAGTGTGTGTGTTTTGGTTTTCGTTTTGGGGTGCCCCCACTGGCCAGTTTTAACTGACTGGCTGGATGTAATGCATCTGGGAAAGAATTTAGGCTTTCAGTCAACAGTTGTCAGACCTTACATTTGAAGACTTTTGGGGAACGCCTGAAGCTGTTCCAGGAGCTTATCTTTAGGGACTAGAGGAATTTATTTTGTTAGAGTGTTCTTCTATATTTTTTTTTCTTTTGGCTCAACAGTGGTGTCAGTATCTATATCGGAGGGCATATATCCATTTTAGAATGTAACAAAAGGAGTTTAATGGATCAATGCAGAAGTCTTGTTCTCTGGAGCTCAGCATAGAGTGATCTTTGTGACGTACCTCTTGATTTAGATAGTCAAAGTCAGTGTTTCGGGTTGTTTCAGGTAGGGAAACTGTTGATACTGTAAGGAATAAGGTGGTTATTTATCCTAGTCATTTACAGAAGGTGTACAAGTCCCATTTCCCTGACCATAGGAGGCAGCAGATAGCAGGGGACAGTTTCTTTGCTTGTAACTGCGGTTTCCTTTCAGCCTGAACTTGATCCCAAGAATGTGTTAATCTGGGGACATTTTCTCAGGGCAGCATATTGGATGTTTCTTTTATTTCTTGCTGCCAAGTATCTAGATAATTGCATCCACCTTAGCTATGGTATCTTTGCTTGGAGCTTTTGGCTTTCTAGTCCAAAATGTAGCTTGATTGTCTCATTTTTTTCTGGAAGCCAATTTTAATCCCCTCAATTCTTAATGTGTTTTTGTTGTCTGAACCTTGTTTTCCTTTCTCAGGTAATCCTATCCTAGGTCTTATTTGTAAGCCTATCAACAGTATTGACCTGAAATTGAAAAATTTTTTATGACTTAGTAGATCTCTGACTAATGTCCAGAAACATTGTACATCAATAAAAGTAGTCTGGGTCAATAAAACTTCTTCAAAACCTTCTCAATTTTTACTCAAAAAGGCATATTAGAGACAAGGCTGTAATTCACTTGGGAATGAGATTCTTAGCATTGAGTGATAGGACTTTACTTAAGGGATGAAAGAGTCACTGTTTCCAACATCTGGTGCTCATTTGTCACAAAGGTCCCTTAGTGTCTCTTAAGTTTTTTGTTTTTTTTTTTTTTTATTGGGGGGGAATATTTGCCCATGCTGGAATTCAGAACTTTCCAGACATCTCTGGAGTGTCCTTAGTTGAAAAACTAACACAAGAGCATTGAGATAGAC
>WHYT01016912.1:163304-184768 GCA_009806455.1 Tetrax tetrax
TTTTTTTTTTTTCTTTTGGCTCAACAGTGGTGTCAGTATCTATATTGGAGGGCATATATCCATTTTAGAATGTAACAAAAGGAGTTTAATGGATCAATGCAGAAGTCTTGTTCTCTGGAGCTCTGCATCCAGAGATCTTTGTGACGTACCTCTTGATTTAGATAGTCAAAGTCAGTGTTTCGGGTTGTTTCAGGTAGGGAAACTGTTGATACTGTAAGGAATAAGGTGGTTATTTACCCTAGTCATTTACAGAAGGTGTACAAGTCCCATTTCCCTGACCATAGGAGGCAGCAGATAGCAGGGGACAGTTTCTTTGCTTGTAACTGCGGTTTCCTTTCAGCCTGAACTTGATCCCAAGAATGTGTTAATCTGGGGACATTTTCTCAGGGCAGCATATTGGATGTTTCTTTTATTTCTTGCTGCCAAGTATCTAGATAATTGCATCCACCTTAGCTATGGTATCTTTGCTTGGAGCTTTTGGCTTTCTAGTCCAAAATGTAGCCTGATTGTCTCATTTTTTTCTGGAAGCCAATTTTAATCCCCTCAATTCTTAATGTGTTTTTGTTTTCTGAACCTTGTTTTCCTTTCTCAGATAATCCTATCCTAGGTCTTATTTGTAAGCCTATCAACAGTATTGACCTGAAATTGAAAAATTTTTTATGACTTAGTAGATCTCTGACTAATGTCCAGAAACATTGTACATCAATAAAAGTAGTCTGATGGGTCAATAAAACTTCTTCAAAACCTTCTCAATTTTTACTCAAAAAGGCATATTAGAGACAAGGCTGTAATTCACTTGGGAATGAGATTCTTAGCATTAAGTGATAGGACTTTACTTAAGGGATGAAGGAGTCACCGTTTCCAACATCTGGTGCTCATTCGTCACAAAGGTCCCTTAGTGTCTCTTCAGTTTTTTGGTGGGGTTTTTTTGGGGGGGAATATTTGCCCATGCTGGAATTCAGAACTTTCCAGACATCTCTGGAGTGTCCTTAGTTGAAAAACTTAACACAAGAGCATTGAGATAGACTTAGTTGCTTTAAGATGTTGTGTCCACCACCATGTTGGTGAATTCTGTTCTGGATTTAGACTAGAGTGGAAAAATACCAGAATTGTTTAGCTATCAGATTACATATTTCATAATGATAAAGCCCTATGGCATTCAGTCTGTTACCTTAATTTTGTAAGCATATTTGACTTATTTATTCCTTCATAATCTATCTCTGCATCAACATGAAAGACATGCTACAGAACGTGTCCTTTGTAACTGTTAAGAACAACGAGTTTCTTAGTTTTAGAGTAGGAGAAAAAACCCTGGTGCTGTGAGAAGAAGGTAATAATCGGTCGTTGGCAGTGAGTTTTCATGCAATGGGCTTGCCATCATTGAGTTGGTATGTATCTTGTTAGAATGTACAAAAGCTGTCATGGGGGAAATCCCTTTCTGCTGTCACAGGGATAGAATCCCCAGCTGCTGTTCTTGGAGTTACTCAAAGCTCCACTCTGGGTCATTTCTTCAGGCTGGCATGGAATAGCCAAGCATGACTGCCTTGGGCCCGTGGTCTGATTTGCTTTAGCCTTCTCGTAGAAGACAGTAAAAAGCAAATAAAGGTGAGTGTGGACAGGATTTCAGAGCTGAAACTGTTGAGTTGATTGTCTTTTATTAGCATCTTTCAGTTCTTTGTTTGAATTTTTTTAATTTCTGGGACCCTCACAAAGCTTTCTTGTCAAAAAAGCAGGCCAGTATTAAAAGCCTGTGCAACTAACAGTGTCAGTATACTGGGTTGTGTGTGGCCACTTTCTATTTCTTTTCTTCTTCAAGCTAGAAGAAAAGTCCCACTAATGAATTATGCACTTAAGAGAGCGGCTCTTTGACGTTATGAGTGGGATGGCGGGAGGGACAGAAGACGTTTTCGAAGGAATCCCATGGAGAATTACTGTTAGGAACTATTAACTGCTGAAAAGGCCAGCATGATGAATTTGTGAATCTTTTTCGTTATCTGTGTGCAGTAGAGGAAGAAAAATATTCCCTGCCTGGTTACACTCTGCCTCTGTTCAGAGGAAGCTTTTATGGAAAATGGTGTTAAGCCACAAAAAGAGCGAACAGGCAATGCAGAATCCATCGTGCTGTGTGTGTGTGTTTAGTGAGGGTCCTGGGAGCCATAGAGGACAAGGACTGAATTTTGTGCTTGTGGGTTTGCATGTCTGAAAGGCTTTTTTCTCATGGGTAATTCTCTTTGCAGGTAGGGTGTGCAGGTTGTTTTGGAAACTTGAACTGACATTTGATATGTAATAAAAAGCAGTTACAGTGGGTTGAATATTCTCAAGTAGAATAAAGGTGTGATGACAGCTTTTTTTTTTTCCTTAGGATTTCTAGTATACTTGGTAGCATAAATCTAAGCTTGTTCCTGTTAGTAAAGGTTTGAAAAGGACTAGAAATCCCAATAAATGTATATATTAATGATAGACTTTTTCTTGAGTGTCAGTATTATTACTTTATCATATTTGCTTTTTCCTCTTTTTTTTTTTAATAGGCAGTTGCTGGTTATTTTGACATATCTTTTGAGAAGAACTGTCACAACAAGGGAAGTACTTGGGGTTCTGCATTTTAAAAATGTCTTTGAGAGATGAGGGTGGGGGGTTTTGGGGCTTGTTTTTTTGTTTTGTTTGTTTGTGGGGTTTTGGTTTTTTTTTATTCTGCCTCAAGATATTTGGCAGAGAGTCTATTTTGCTGTAGCAAGCACTTCATGTACATGTGTGTCTGGTAATTGATTGATGTGGTATGCTATCAAAAATGTTGTTCTTAATCAAACTCTTGAACTCTTCCATTGCAGGTCTTGTTTTCAACTGGTCCCCAGTGTACCAAAACACACTGGAAACAGACAGTTTTTCTCCTGGAGAAGCCAATACCTGTAGAAGCAGGTATGTTTAAATTCAGTTGTGGTGCAACAGTATTTGTGTTATGCTGCTGTTAACATTAAATTTAAGAATTACATAAGTCTTTAAAAAAATTCTTTAACAGCAGCTGAAAGATGTATTTACTAGTTACTTTATTAGTTATTTTTATCTAAGCAAAGCACCAGGAAATATCTATCTATATTCTACAGAATTCATGTGAAAAATACATAGAAATGTCTGCATAGGTATATTGTAAGTGGGCATATGTCTTATTCTTGTGTAGCTCCATTCAGTAATTTTGATGAGAAAACTTGTGTATCAAAGCATTTCTGAGGCATAAATATGTAAGACCAGAATACTGCTATGAATGTTCTCTTAATTTTAACATCACTAATGTTCTTAAGTATAATTTTGTCAAGTGATTGCACAGGAGTTTAAGCACACTTGAACTATGCTGTATTTGTTAAATGAATCATGAATGTGTGCATGGGTGTTGTACTTGGCACTGTGGGATTACTCTGTAAATTGAAAACAGCTTCCAAGAAGTCACAGCTGTGAACTTGATCCGTTAAAGTATGAAAGATGTTATTTTGGTACACTGTAAAGTTTTTATAAAATGAATAAGTTCTGTAGCATGTTTCACCTTGAATTTAATGCAACTAAAAAGGCTTTTGTTGTCATTAGGGATAATCCAAAATTCAGGTGATAAATTGTTGAAGTAAAATTTTGAAGACTAAAGTCATGTTTGTCAGTGGTTTTAATTATTTCTGTTTGGTAAGTCTTGAAAATACACTTCTATGCAAGTAGTCCTATATTCCTTCCTTTGTAGACACAGAAATATGTCTGTGTCCGTCACAGGGTAGTAATGCAGGAGAATTATGTCTCTTACCCTTTTATCCCTGTAGAACTGCACTTTCTTTCAGTCTCTTCTAGTCTTTTTATAATCAAAGGAAATAAAGTAGTTTTCTGTTGGGGTGTTTCTTTTTTTTGTGCACTTAACTCCTAGGTGCACTTAACTCACCGCTGTTGGAACTCTTATCCAATGGTGAATTAGTCATCTCTGAGGGCCATTTTTCTTTTCAGACTAGCAGGACCAAGTGAAGAACCTTGGAATGAGGC
Source organism: Tetrax tetrax (assembly GCA_009806455.1). Taxonomy (NCBI): domain Eukaryota; kingdom Metazoa; phylum Chordata; class Aves; order Otidiformes; family Otididae; genus Tetrax; species Tetrax tetrax. The sequence goes on from WHYT01016912.1 coordinate 167,316, forward strand.
TCACTTCTACTGGTCAGTTAATAAACTCATGGTAGTACACGGCCTTGACTTGAGCAGTTTATAAATAGACAAGACATATGAGGGGAAAGAGCACAAAAACTTCACATGGATGTTGCAAAAGAAACTGAGGTCAAGAGATTTAGAGGTGCTATAGGGAAGTATTGAGGTAGATATACTATTGTCTCTCTGAACAGTTGTAATTATGACTGTACAATGGTGAAAGCAGTATCTGCACTTCATGGAATTGCTTTCACAGTTGCCTCTTACAGCTGTCAGCCATGGTAGCTTTTAATCAGGAGCTTCTTTCCTAAAGCCACTATGGTCTGTGTTATCTGACAAATCATTTCTCTTTCATGCTTTGACTTTATGTTCTTAAATCATTTTTATTTGCGTATTCTTAGGTCCTGTCACTTCTTGGGATGCACGTACGCATTGGTGCATTTTTACTTGGCTCGTGTTCTGTTCGGTTTCTCTTTCTAGATAACGCTGGCTAAGGTCTCCTTGCTGCAACTCATTAAATTTCAATGTCATGGAGTGTGAAGTGAAAGTTTAAGTGCAATGACATTTGTTAGAATATGCACATTATTTAATATCACATAGATCATTTGACACTTACCAAATGTGTGAAATTACTGGGTGATGTGCCTGGCTCTAGAATTCTAGTCTGGGTGCGGTGACTTTCTGAAGACAACTGCAGAAACAATGTTCTTTGAGGCAGTGAACACAACCTAGTTGACCTTCAACATCACTTTTGCTGCAACTCCTTCTTTTCTCTTTAATAGCTCATATGTCTTAAAGGTGTTCCCATAACAAATCTTGTTACAGCTGTGCTTCTTTCCTTTGTACCAGTCTCCTTCACTTTGTAATTACTCAAGTTCGCTTTTCCCATCCTTTTACCCATTATGTCTTGTTTTATCTCTTACATAAAATTACAACTTCAGTCTAGGATTCTCTACTTGTTATTTCTAGTGTTAGAGGAGGTTCTGAGAGAAACTCTTTATGTAATTTCCCGTTCCTTTGTAATCTCAGTGTTCATTTCTGTGGGATATTCATTGTTCATGGGTGACATAAGACCATCAGGGCAGACAGTGTTTCCTGATACGCTTACGTAGCAATTGCTTAATTTAGTGATTTTTTTTTTTTTTAATTCTCTCACTTTGATACTTCTCCTTCGTTGTTCCAAAAATCTTTTTTCCTCAAGACGTGTTACTGTAAGTCTACATTTCCCTACCTTCCATTTTTTTCACATTGTTTTTTTCCTTTGTTAAAATAGTGACTTAAACATTGTTGTTGGTAATTTGTGGTTAGCCATGTTGTTTGATTTCTTCAGTCTTTCACTTTCCATGTTACCAGCTAAGCAAATGCTCAAACTTCTTTTTCAGTAAAAACCAGCACTTCCAGCTATTGCTCATCTGTTAGTTTGGATTAGCACTGCTTGTTACCATTTTACCATGCATTTTTTCTCCTTGGCGTATTGAACCGCCCTCCGTTCCAAGTGTACTTAGCTTTTCGGGAAACTTTTTGCCTTCACATGGGCTTTTCTAAACGCAAATTAACTGAAGGAAGCAACTGTATTAGATGAAACACATTTGCATCATTTGAAGGCTTCAGCCTTTATGTGCATCCATGTCTTTACCAATATTCATCAATCCTCTGCATAAATTCTTAAAATAAATAGATATATGGCACTGGGAGACACAAAGAAGACCCACTTGTGACTAAATGTATTCATGGAATCATTTAGGTTGGAAAAGACCTTTGAGATCATGAAGTCCAACTGTTACCCTAACACTGCCAAGTCTACCATTGAGCCATGTCCCTACGCACCACATCTACATGTCTTTTAAATACCTCCAGAGATGGTGACTCAACCACTTCCCTGGGCAGCCTGTTCAGGTGCTTGATAACCCTTTTGGTGAAGATGTTTTTTCTAAAATCCGATCTGAAGCTCTCCTGATGCAACTTGAGGCCATTTCTTCTTGTCCTATTACTAGTTACTTGGAAGAAGAGACTGACATGCATGTCACTAAAACCTTCTTTCAGGTAGTTGTAGAGAGCAATGAGATCTGCCCTCAGCCTCCTTTTCTCCAGACTAAACAACCCCAGTTCCCTCAGCTGCTCCTCGTAAGACTTGTTCTCCAGACCTTTCACCAGCTTCATTGCCCTTCTCTGGATGTGCTCCAGCACCTCAAAGTCCTCCTTGTCCTGAGGGGCTCAAAACTGCACACAGTATTCGAGGTGTGGCCTCACCAGTGCTGAGTACAGGGGCACAATCACTTCCCTACTGCTGGCCACGCTGTTCCCGATACAAGCCAGAACGCTGTTAGCCTTCTTGGCTGCCTGGACACAGTACTGCCTCGTATTCAGCCAGCTGTCAACCATCACCCCCAGGTCCCTTTCCACCAGGCAGCTTTCCAGCTGCTCTTCCCAACCCTGTAGCGTTGCATGGGGTCATTGTGACCAAAGTGCAGGACCTGGCACTTGAACCTCATACAACTGACCACAGCCCATCGATCCAGCCTGTCCAGATCCCTCTGCAAAGCCTTCCTACCCTTGGGCACATGGACACCCACCCACTTTAGTGTCATCTGCAACATTGTTTGAGTCAGGACAAGCTCTTTTCTTAGCAATTATTGAAAAATAAAGAGAAATACTATGGTTTGAGTCTTGCAATAATCTGACCAGTGTGCCAATGGCGGCATTTGCTTTCAGTTTTTTAAAACGTGAAAGAGGAGTTTGGTGGCATAAAATGTGTTTTAAATGTTTGGGGTTTTTTTTGTTTTGAAATCATGTTTCAGACAGTGCGGTAGGTTTTTTTTCCCCAGTAAAGAAAAATTATTCCCTCGGATTTCTGATTCTGAGTAACATAGGCTGACTTAAATTCTCCATCAAATGCTTTATAGCTTTTGGAGATATGCCTGAAGTGGTTATAAAGTACTGATGGTATTTGTATTTGCTCTGTAAAAGAGGTTGAGTTTACAGATATCTGAACTTGTTGGGTATTTAACAGGAAAAGGCTCCTTTATGCCACGGCAAAATTGCTTTGTTCTGCAGTGCGAACTAGCTAATTTTCTCAGCTGTTTGATGCTACGTTTTTTGTTGTAAAAATAGATCTGTTTTCTCAGCCATAAAAAAGATTGAATGTTTTGATCTGTTTTCTAATGATAACAGAATCAAGCCATTACAAGCCAAAGGATGGGGCTTGCAACTCATCTTTCCTTCCTTTGCCGTTCCTGCCGCAGCCTGCGCTAGATGTGCGGTGTTTGCAAATTCTCTGGGATGAAACGGGAGAGGTTTAATCTAGGTCCAGAGATCTGGAGAGTGAGGCAATGAAAGTTACACCTAATTAATGCTTCTTTTTTGCCACCGAATTTCAGCTTGATACCTAACTATGGTAGATAGCCTTGTATATAGTTTTAATGGGTAATTTCATTTGATTTGGTTTAGATTTAATGTGTGAGTGGGGGATAGTCTCTTACTACTCATGTATTCTGAAAAGCTGGTTTTCCTCCTCACAGAGTGTGACGAGAGACTTGAAGCTGATGTACAGTGAAGTAAAACAAAGTAGCATCAGGGTGTTGGATGTGCTTTAACTGCTTAGCAAGCAAGAAAATTAAAAATGGAGAAGGAAGCCAGATGATATTTTATTACAAGAAAAACTAGATTTTCTCAGACAAACGTGTCATATTGTAGACTCCCTACAGAGTGCAAAGCTTCACTTAGCAGCCCTTTTAATAATTTGAAAATGTCTTTATTTTCAAATTGAAATACCAAAGCAGTGTCTTTTCCTTATTAATGGTATACATGTACATATTTTCCTTTCCTTGTTTGTTGAAATAGTCCCACTAAGAATATAATTTTCATTTGGTTGTCTCAAGCATTTACTAAATAAATCAAATGCTTACCAGAATTATTTCAAAGGGCTCACAGAATCTTTTCAGTAAAAGTGCATTAAGTTGAAACTCAGATCTGTATGCAGGCAAATTCTATTAGCAGTAAACCAGCATATTGTCAGCATTTTGTGTTCTTCATATTGCCTTGCAGTGGAAGTAAAACCTTGATTTTTCTTCTGTGGTGCTAAAAGGGGCTAGCACAGCAAAATTGAAGTAGAGCTCACGTGACAGATCCCCTGTAAAATCCTTGATTATCTTTAACGCCCCAGTCTCCATAGGTGGGTAGCTGTTTGTAAATTTACAAACTGAAAAATGTTAATTTGTCTACCTGGAAAGCTGCTTTGACAACACTGGCACAATTAATCTGTCTGAGTGTTTTGATCTTACACTGAAATACTTCAGTATTATGCATCCCAGTTGGATAATTTGGTTCCTAATGGAGATTTTAGTGCCTTTTGCCTGTCTACAGCTGCAATATGGTGTCTATAGAATACTGTCACTTGTTTACTTACAAGTGTTACCTCCAAAATTATGCTCACTTTTAAAATCTAGTAATTGTTAAAACTTGAATTTTGAAGTCACACTGCAGTCTTATACTGTATCTTTTGAAATCTGCAGTTTAAAATCATCCTGTAAACTTTTCAGAAACATTTATAAGTGCATATTTTGGGCACTAAATTGGGAGACTCTCCTCCCATTGCTGTTTTGTCTGAGTTCAAAGGGAATGCTCTTGGTCCCACTATAAACGAATTCTGTCTTTCATTGTTCTTTTTCATTTTCAGAAGATAGATGGCATATGAAGTCTATTTCCTTGCCAACTGTTCTGGAGTAATGCTTTTGAGCTTGCTTTTTTCAGTTGCATGCTAGACCTCAGTGTTGCATAAGATGGCCTCAAGTTGTGGCAGAGGAGGTTTAGATTGGATACTAGGAGAAATTTCTTTACTGAAAGAGTGGTCAGGCTGCCCAAGGAAGTGGTGGAGTCACCATCCCTGGAGGTCTTCAGGCACCTCAGGACGTGATTTAGTGGACACGGTGGTGTTAGGTTGATAGGTGGACTTGATGATCTTAAAAGTCTTTTCCAACCTTTAGAGATTCTATGATTCTAAGTGGGTTCACTTAGTCTAAACTAGAGTGGAAAACTAGATAATGTTTAAATTGTCAGCCTCAAACGAGGACAACTTCATCATTAAGAGAGATGTCAAAGCTTACTGTTGTGTAACTGTGAAGGAACGTATGACTACCACTTAAAACCCTGTGGTTATTGCAGTGCAGGGGATTTGTAAAGGTATTTCTCACCAGCAGTTTGATAGTTAAGGTGCCATTAGCCTAAATCCACTGCAGTTTCCTAGCAGCTCTCCTTGAAACAATTCCAGTGAGGTCTTTCGTCAGATTCTAAAATTTTAACGGGAGTCAGAATAAAGAGTGCTTTGAGTACCGTGTTCTGACTCGTGTCGCCAGCTTCATAAAGCTCTTCCACAGGAGGAAAAGAAGGAAACTTGAAAGATCGTGATTGCTGGCTGCCTTCAGTAACTCATTCAATCTTTTTCATCAATCAATCATCAATTTTTCATCAATCAAAGAGGGAGGGGGCACCAGGTTGTGTGGAAAGGCAGGGTAGTTCTTCACATTACAAGTTCATTGCCATGGGTCGTTTTGAGCTTTAAGTAGATGTTATGGATGTGTATGCAGGAGACTGCGTGGAATCTTTGGATTTGGCCAAATCCTTTCAGATTAATCAAGTTATAGGCTGGAAAAATAGGTTGTTTGGGCCTAAACGCTGTCAGTGATGGGGCTCTTGCGCTGAGAGGTATCTTGGCTCACAAGCTGCAGGCTTGCCCGGTGTCTGATGGTATTGGATACGATTGCTTACAGTTTCACTGATGGTAAAGTCAGAACCAAAATAAACTGGTTTGAGTGTTCAGGGCACATGCGTAGGGTGTACTGTAGAGCACGTAATCAGATGTGTATTATTTGGCAGTGGGTCAGTATGGACCTAGGGATGTGTTTTGTTTTTTTTTCCCCGTGCTAGCAATCTTGCGCACCACTTCTGCAGAATTTTTTTTTTTTTTTTTTTTTTGGGGGGATAAATTTCAGGGCTCCCCAAGGGATAATAAAAATGCGAGAAGGGGAGCGTAATGGATTCAGTTTTGTCCTAATCAAACTGCAATGGCACTGTGTGGTTTACTTGCATTCAACTGAGCGTGATAAGAGCAGGGTGATGCAGCTGAGTCCCAGAACCGGCTTCCTCCGGGCAGCTCGTAGGACAGCAGAACGGGGGAAAAAACATCAGTCATTTTCTATCTACGTGACATTGATTAATTGTTCAGAACTGCCTTTCTGTTAGTTGGCTGCGCTGCTGTTGTTTGCTTGGGCCCTCGGAAAAGGCTGTTTAGAAAGGCAGATTTAATGTGGTTACTGCATAAGGAAAAATGGGGTGCTTCATTGCATTAATTGCAAACAGAATCTCAGGATGTTAAAATGTATCAAATAATTCATTTTGCAGCAGTTCTGAAAATCTGTATGTTCAAACTAGGTAAAAATTCCTAGCTGGAGAGAAGCTATAACGCCCTTTTTTCTTTACGTTGTCCTTCTCCCTTGCAAATCTGTCTCTTAAGGAATCTGTGAAGCCATTTTTGCAATTCTTTGCAGATCACGTTGTATTAGGTCCGGCATTTGTGCCCTAATAATAAAGCTGCACAGAAATTGAAGTTAAATTTACGGCTAACTGTTAAATTAACAAAATATGCAAAGTTATCAAAGAACACAGTTGTTTTTTGTTTTGTATAGTGTTTGTACGCCAGTCGTTGTTGTTGAAAAGATTTCTGTGGTGTTTATACCGCAGCCTTTGACAAAATGTCCTGCATTTGTTATTTATGATGCAGATCTTGTGTCAGTTTACTGTTTGTGGATATAACTGATAATTGTGCCAAATGAAGACTTCTAAAAATCTTACTCAATTGAAACTGGTTTAATTTTTGAATTGATATTTGTTTTCAGTTCTGCAATAAGAATATTGACAATTTCAGCTTTATAACAGAACATAAAACAATGGCTTTTAAAATCACAGTAAGTAATGAACAACTAGAAAATACTTTGAATCCAGTGAGGTAAAAAGGTACTAACAGTGGATGTGGCTGATGTGAGGGATGAAGATGAATGAGGCAAGGGAGACTTGATGGAGGAGTAGCAGAGAACGTTCTGCTGTAGACTGAGATCATGCCTTCCTACAATGTGTTTAGTAGAATCATCTCTTAGGTGTAGTTCTTGTGGTTTTAAAATGATGGAATGAAGTGGCTCAGCCATGTGCTTCCTAAATACTTACAAATATAACTTAAATTGCAGGACTTATTAAGAGCTGGAAATAAATTGAGATTAGTTTTTTCTGGTAATGGCAAGCAGCAATCTTCAAAAAGCGTAGTGAAATTAAGAGATATCCGCTCGCTAAGATAATTAAAAATAAAACTGAAAAGCCTGTATAGGAAAAATTTCCCTGCAATATGAGGCGATGTCTGTATTGGGGGATTTTTTTTATTTTTTTTTTTTTTCAGACATTAGAATATTCACTGAGTGTCTGGTTTCCTAAAGATAAATAGAATGCTATGTGTATGTTGGTCATCAAGACAGAGCCAGGCTATTGAAACAGAATTTATAATTCTGAACTTTTGCAATAGCATGTAAGTTGCATATAAATTTGGGCTGTTACTGATCTTTTGAGTATCTGACTGATGAAGATACCCTGATTCCTGTAGTCTCCCAATGTGTTGTAGAAGGTGAAGGAACTCTGACCTCAAAATTACTCTCTTGCCAGGGCACTTCATTTCACATACCTTACTGGAAAATGTTAATGATATTCTGCCTCTCTGTAGTCCATGCCTTTGAATAAAATATAAAATACTAACCTGAAGGTATTTGGGTTCAGCTCCTTGGTTGTATCTTGAGCTCTTTTCAAAATTATGATTTAAGTATTTTTGTATGTGACAAGTCTGAAATCGCTCCTGTGTTAATCTGAGTTTGAAGCAGTCTCTTGATGCACAACGTAGTATAAGTACTTATGTAGTTGAAAAACCATACAGATCTAGTCATTTATGCTTAAAGGGGTGTTGATAGCTCTGACTTCAGGCCTTTAGTCTAGACGCCAAAATCAGGAAGCTATTCTTCACATGCACATACTTAAAATTGCTGTATATGTAAACATTTCAAGCATTTTTGTACCTGTGTATATTCAGTCATGTATGTACATATCAACAAAGAAATTTGCATTTGCAAATAAGTTTCCACTTCTTTACATCTTGATTTATCTTTTTTCCCTTCTCTTTCCATGAAACTAAAGATTTGAGGCTGAACTCTTTAAGTACTAGATTGACAGCCACACTAATGTTTTGGAAATTTATTAACCTTTCTTCAGTATTTAGTGGGGACAATGTATCCCAAATGTCAGTTCTATATGATTTAGGGAAACTTAGGAAAATCTACCCCACACCTTTGCTCTGCAGAGATCTGAGAGTTTTCTTTTTGGTACTCTCTTGGTACCCGTCAGGTACGCAAGTGCGTATCATTGGGGTGTGGGATGGGTGTTAGGGGAAGCAGATGAAAGCTAATGAGAAAACTAAATCCTCTTTAATGTCCTCCTGTACCACTTTGTGCGTAATACTCAACAGTATGAATGTTGTTAATTAAAGTAGCTCCATGAGTATCTGGAAATCAAGAACCTTATTGAAAGCTTAGTTTCTCAAAACTGCTTTCGAAACAAAGCTTTCAGGTAAGCACATAGTAGACCTTATGACTAGTTGGAGTTAGCTGTGGATTTCAGTTTGTGTGAATTTTACTTGATGAATATTGTAAGTCTTGAGTTTATATAGCATGAATCAGTTCCTGGAGCTCTTAATATCTGTAAAATCTAGTTTTCTGATATCTTGTTATTATAAGGATCATAGATGCAGGGGCAAAAAGAAGTTAAGAACACCTGTGTGTATAGAGAAATGGACTCATTGTCCCTTCGTTTAGTCCTGTGTAAAGTTTCAGAATATTGCATAGCTATAAAGACTCTTCACATCTTATCCATTGAGTATGTTTGCATGGCAATAAAATGGACTGTTATATCATAAAATTGGACTTACAGATCCATAAATAATCTCCTGTCTTGTGTGTGAAAAGTAAAACACATCATCTTAGTATGCACAAGTTCCTAAGCTGACACAGCAGGTTTATTTTTTTCTCCTCATTTATTTCAGAATCTGAAAGAGCTTTTCAAGCTAGAATAGACCTTTGAATTATGTAAGGAATAAATATAGAAAAACTTCATGTGCTGTGGGGCTGTAGCTACTGTTGGGATGGAACCAGGCTTGATCAGCGCAGGCTAGGAGAAAATGCTAAATAGAAACATCAAGGCATGGAATTTATCTAGGAGGAAAGCTTTTCCTTAAATTTAGTAACACCGAAAGTGAGGGTTGTACCTGTCTACTGTGGGGAGAGCTCTGTCAGCTCCTTCCTTCTGTCAAATGTGTCAAAGCGTGTTCTGTGGTTTTAGCAGAAGCCCATAATAGATGCCAAGTGGTATGGTCAAGAAAGCCTGACAGTTTGTAAAATGAAGTGTTACCTAATTAGAGCTTAAATGAAATGCAATGCCAATACAAATCACGTGGCATATGAAGTAGGAAGTTCTGTGGTTACGTGGTTTTACTCAATGTTGGTAGCAGTGATCTGTTTAAATTGGAGAGCTCAGCAAAGGAATAACACAATATTAAGTCTTATGGACTAGTGATTTTGGTTTTTTATACTTTTGTGTTACTGCTAATTTTGTTGCTTACTTCATGGACAGAAATCTGTGTTCAAGAATGTAAAGATGTTGTGTATCATTTCATGAGAATATTGATATTTTAAAATGGGATGGCGGGGAGGGGGGATAGTACAATTGTACTTAGTACCTGTCCAACTGGGACTTGTATGTGCCTGGAAATGCTAGCTAGGGATGTGCAGATCCAACTCAGCCAGGAACGAAGGGAGGTTAATGTACAGTGTTTTTCCTCAATCACAAGTGAAATAATTGGCCTGCCAGCTCTTTGGGTGGGTCATCTGAGAAGTCAAGCGTCAGACATAACTCAGCTACACTGGGTTGAACTGCAGTCAGTTTGACTTAACATTTGTTGTCGAGACCATTGCTTAGAGCTTTGAAAACATAAAAATCCTTTATAGGTTTGTTTAATTCTGATTAACTGGGAACAGCGTCTCATGCAACGTAAGGGTATGTAATGCATCTTTGCTGTTACTGTGCGTGGTTCAGTAATGTAAGCATAGTAATTTCCTTTTTACTTTTGCAGGAGAGGCCCTGAGAGGAAAGATAATGGTCCGCAAAAACAGAAAGGATCCACGCTCCCTCTTTATAACCCTTTCAGTGAAGGACACACAGCAGACCTACAGCCTTCAGTGAAAATTCTGTGCATATAACTTTGGGAAATGTCAAATTTAAATGTTAGATTTAACTGTTGGTAACTGTTTCTAAATATTCAAAAAGTGTAAACTCTTGGATTTTTGTATGTATATGCACACACAAGAAAATGAAATGTTTATGTGGAATTGAGAGAGTTGTTTGGATGCTTTTACACTGGGATATGGAGACTAACAACTAAATCAGACTCTATTTCACATGATGTGGGGAAGGCAAGAAAGATGGATTTGGGTTATGCGAGAAGAATCAGATTTAAGTCTTGCTGTGAGGAACAATAAATAGGATCTCTCAGTATTGTTTTATTCTCCAACTGGCAAAATCCGTGTGCGATTATTCTCTTCTGGGAAAGAAGCTAAATCATGTGCCAGTGCACCTTGGCAGTAGCTGGAAAATCCCAGTTGGCATGAGTTTGGAATGCCAACTGCAGGATCACAGCAACAAAGCCTTTATTTTTATTACACTTCTGTAATTAAAAAGTTATATCACATTTCAGTTAACATTTATCCAAATAAACAAACTGAGTGTGTTATATGACGTAAATGGTGTTTTCCTTGTTTTCTGTGTAATTGGAAATCCTTATATCTGTCCAGTGATGGCTCACCTACTTGTGGCTACAGCTTTGGGGGATTTTTTTGTGCTAGCCTGCTGCAGCATAGGTAAATGCAAGAGTGTATTTTAGCAGCTTTAGGAAAAATACTGTGAACAAATTGCTGGGTTTGGTTTGGCTGCTTACAGAAACAGACAGTGAATCCAGGATTGATGTGGCTGTCGTGATGCCTAAACGCTGTAAATCGCAATCGAGTTTAAGTGTAACACTGTGCAGTTTATGTGCTTTTACACATATATTCATGTTCAAAGTGATTTCAAAAATCGTTTCAAGAAGTAAAGATGACAGTGTTTTGCTGGTAATCTGTTAAAATAACATTAGAACCTTTTTTAAAGGACTAAGACGAGAAGGAAAATCTTTCCCTTGGAATGTGCTCAGCGAGGTTTGGGTGATTGTATGTTGTACAGTGGGGTGAAGTACTTACTCATTTACCTGTAACTGAAGACGACTGTTACCAGTGGTAATGCCAATAGGGCAGAAAAGTGGAAACTTTTATTCCAAAAGCTGAAATTCCTCTGCAACGCAGCACTTGATTCCATACAGTGAAGTGGGCATTGAATTAGGAAGTAGCAATTGCTACAGTGCTGCTGCATTTTGACCTGAAAACAGACCTGTGGATTTGTATTTGTTCTTACGCTGCAATATGGGCTTGAGCACCCGTATTGACACCTTGGTGGTTATATTCACCTAGTAATTGGCATGAATTCATTGCTCCCGCTGATTTTTAGACTCCCTCAATTTAACTGCACACACTTTACAAGTTCTGTGTATTTTCAGAATTTTGTTCTTCAGGATAGGCTTTACTATAAAAACTTAATTAAAAAAATGAAACAATTACGCGCACATACACACAAAATCAAAATGCAAGATTTATTTCACAGTAATATCTGACAAGTACGAATGCTCTACAGTGAGATAGTTGATGTGTGAGTCTCTGGTCTGCTAACATTTTTCTAGATTAGGGATGCATACTCCTTTTGAAGATACATTGATTATTGATTATAGTTGATTGTTAAAATGCTTGAGCCTGGTTATCTGAAACTAAAGACTGTTCAACTCTATAAAAATCGACCTTGTAGGTGAAATGCCAGCAGCTGGCATCAGACCGATTAATGGAGTTTGTGACAGTTATCACTATTAGGCAGCAAATATGCAGGCTAGGGGATGGACTGCTAATTTTGTCCTTTGCTGAAAGGTGCTGTAGAAATTGAGGATATAGACAGACTAAGCAAACTTCTCCTGTGGTGTTTTCAGTATGATGACAACCAGAAGTTGGTAGAATCTGCATCTGATTTTGATCATCTGATAAATACTTGTGTGAAAGCTTTGCGTGTGCTTAGTGTGATTAATACTTTGAGAGATTGGTCTTGGACTAGATATGATCTTGTTGAGATCCCTTCCAACTTTAATTTTTCAATACTTCTGTAGATTTTGTGTTTGTATCAACATTGATACAGAAGACAAGAAAGGGAGAAAAAGAATGCAAAAGGAGAGCAGTGCAAAGGCATATACAGAGTTTGTGTAGCCCCCAGTAACAGGGAACTATAAATTAAAAAAAAAAAGGTTGAAAATGTGTAAAAGAAAAAAGGAAATGCCAACTATTATTTAAAAACAAACAAAAAAAAACCTCTCCAAAATGATGAAACTGACAATCTTCATCAAGAAGAGAGGATTTGGTATCCCTTAACCGGAAGGAAAATATCCTGAAAAGACTTCAATGTAAAGCCTGAGGAGAGTCATTTGATAAAGGCACTGGAGTTTCAAAGAACTTTAAATACCCACGTGGAAGTTGATCTAATAGCCAGTGTTGCCCTGTGTCCTGGGGAAATAGCCCATCCATTGTAAGTGGCTTTTCTCAAGCTAGCAGTTGAATAATAGGGAGTTCATCTGATGGCACAATCAGTTATTTACATTTCCACATTGTAATTCTGAGAATTAGATATTGTAGGAAATGTGATCAATAAATATGCTTTTAAAGGGACTCTGATCATTGAATCAGAGGCAGAAAAGTGGAAAGCAACTGCTTTGGGTAGAACCATCCCTGAATAGTGAGAGATAGTAATACTTCATGCGAAGTGCAATCCTTTATTCTAAGGCATGTGGTCAGTGTGGCCAAAGGTGCAAATAATCTGTAACTGAATTTAAAAATAAAATAAAATACTGTGGCAGTGGCTGGAAATGGGAATTTGTGCATTCGGCATAGTTCATGAGAACACTTTTCTCCCAAGTGCTGATAACAACTTGTCTTCTGGCTACCTGTGCTGCATGCAGATTCCAGGTGTCCTGGTTCTGGCTAGGGTAGAGTGAATTTGCACCTGAGCTGGAGCTGGGGGCACCTGTAGCTGGGGGACCCAGCTGGGATAGGTTACTGTTAGCCAGCAGCTGGGACGGTTTACCCAAATTGGCCAGAGGGCTGTTCCATCAAGCTCAGTATATCAGGGAGGACTGTGGTGAGGGGAGGTTCCTCTACTCAGGAGGAAGCTGGACATCAGGATTTGCTGTGAGCTATGGTACTGTAAATTATGTGCTTCAGTATTTTTCTGTCATTCATTGTTTGTTTATTTTCCACCTCTGTTTTCTTCTGTTGTTCTCCTAAAGTTTTTTTTTTTAATCTCAACCCATGATTTTTGTCGTTTTTTCTTTACCAGTTCTCCTCCCTGACTCACTGGAGGGTGTGGGGAGTGAGTGAGAGAGTGGGTAGCTTGGTCTTGAGTGGGGCTGAACTACGACACCCGTTCAGGTCATCGAGTACCTGTGCAGACGCTTGGTGTCAGACCTGTTTGATGCAGTAGCTACAGCTCATTGCTGTGGAAAAGCAAACAGTATCATCCTTATTTTTGGTATTTTCTTCCTAGAGAGGGTGATCAGAGTCATGCAGGCTTATCCGCACTGGGTGTTTGTGGTTTCTGTTTCAGTGCTGGTCAGAGGTGCTGCTTGGCCGTGTTGGTGTGCACAGGCAGAGTTGTGCTTCATCCCCTGCATTTCCAGCCCTTCTGCAACTTCTGTTATTCTTTGGTCTTGAGTTACAGTACCTTCACCCACCTCTGTACTGCCAAGGACATTTGCTCCCTACACATCTTGAAATTTGTTTTATGATATGATGATACAGCCCAGTTGTAGAGACAGCCATTTGTCAGTCATTCATGTATCGATTTATTTTTTTTTTTTTTAACAATGGAAGTAGTCATAGTTTCAGACCTAGATTACTAGAGTAATAAACTCTAGTGTATGCTCCTGTATATAGAAAAGAAAGAAAAAAGTAAATTGTAGAGAGCCTGAATTTCACTGATCGTCTGATAATATTTGTCTGTTAGCCTAGCTGACATAAATTGAGTTGATCTGCCTCACAGTGTTTATCTTCTTGGTACCTACGCTTTGCATGACAATTTTTTTTTTTTTTTTTCCTTAAGTAATAAATATCAAATTGGATTAGATCTCGCTAGCTTTGAAATTCAGATTTGGTATTTATTTACCTGCTTCTCTCTCTTTGAGATTTGTTTCCTCCTGTTTCTTCCCTCTCCTTCCCACACAGCAGTGTGCAGAGATGCAGTTTTGACTGCAGTCAGCGATCTCCACCAGTTGGGTGGCTGCTCCCCTCGTTACACCGCGCATTCTTCCCTTTGTCTTTCCTGCCTGAGGTGATATGCAGAGCTGCTTGCTGTTGGCTCCATTTCGGAGCATATCTCTCTTGTCCCTAGGTTTTTCCCCACTCTAAGGTTTTTTTTTTTTTGCTGTGTTTTTTTTGGTTGGTTGGTTTTGTTTGAACTTTTTCTAACGTGCCCTGACAGCCTTCCCTAATTTCTGATGACCAGAGCTTCCTGTGGTCTGAAGACTTTCACTCAAGTCTGTTCCCAGTCCTAGGCTGCTCCTCTTCCCCCTGCTCCTTCTGTCATTCCAAATGTTGAACGTGCAGATTATTCTTGAGAGATGCAACAAACTCTGTACAAGTTTAGGCTTTTCTTCAGCCATCAGCACGGCCCAGGACGTGCTTGATTTGCAGGCATGGCAGAAAGTGGATGCCAGTGCAGTAAGACGGGTACGGACAAAGGGTTGTTACAGGCCTTGGAATGCGTGAATTAGTTCTTGTTGCTAATGGAAAAATGCTAAAGCATGCTAAAAAAAACCCTCTGATTTGGTCTATGATGCATTTCTAAGAGGACAGCAAGAAAAAATTAATACAAAGATTGGTAAATTCAGGTCAATGGTCAGGTGCACAAAGTAATATGAGATATTACGATAACCTTGCCCAAGATGTGTAGTTTCATGTGCCTAAAGAAAAAAAAAAAAAGGCTTTTCTCTGGCATCAGCAATACTTAAACCACTTTATAAACTCATTTTGTGAGACTTGCACACAGTAAAGGGCAAACCAATGCATGGTGGTAAGAGCATGTCTGTTTTCCAAGAGGATGAAGGTTTGCCTGCCCCAAATTGTGGGTGGGAACTACGCATTTAATAGGAAAGAGTCTTCATTGCAAAACCAAGGAACCTGCATGGTAGATATTAGCAGCGTCATGGGAGTGTGTGTGTCTCCAATGTTCTTACCCCTATATACACCCATATATGCTCACATACACCCATGCTGGAGCCATGCTGAATTTTCCAGTATGCACCATGTGTTTCCAAAATACCAACTACTAATGATAGCGTTGACAAATGCATATTATGTTCACTGAATATTTTGTAGCTAAACTAACTTTTTTTTTTTCTATAAAAATACCCTTGTAGGTTAATTACTATGATTGTGATCCTATTTAATTATCTTTAATATTTCGTAATGTTTTCTACAGTTACTCTATTGAATGGGAAATCATTTAGAAAAAAAAATGCTGGTTTGGCTATAAATGTTTGGGTTTGTTTTTTTTTTTTGTGAAAGTGATTTTTATTGTGCTTAATAATGAAGTCCAGGAGTTCTCAAGAGCATTGAGTGCACAGAAGCTTATATTTAATGCAATAGTTAACCTTTTTTTGCAAGGCATATTCTCAGCTGTCAATTATCAATCTTTATTTGTGCTGAAGTAACTTACGTTATACTTAGCCCAAGGTGAGAGGTGTTAAGATTGACTAGTGATTCATAAAAGTTCTTTTAATATTCAGATAAAACTGAAGGTTGACCTGCTTCTCCCGCTTGTGAATCTGTGCCTGAAGTCTTTGTACTTGCTGCAAGGGGAGCTGGCTGATCAAGAGTTGAAACTAAAGGCTCGTACGAAGACTCAAGTCAATGAGGATTTTATTTTTAGAAACTAGATTTGGGGGTACAATTTGCTACTGCTTTTACAACACTGATTAACTGCATAATAACGTCATTTATGAGTTTTAAAAGGCAACCAAAAATAAAATCGTTGGTGTTTCTTTTAATATACAAACTTGGAAAAAAATACCAACGAGATCTCATGCCGTTCTATTTATACAGGAATTGGCAGATGTTATGTTGGTGAAACAGTGGCATCCAGTTAAAAGACAAATGCTGTATTACATGAGAAGACAAGGGAAAATGTCATGAAAAGCTAGCATTTAACGTTGTGATCACTGCAGATAAATTTGCAGAAGGGCTTAGGTGATTAAATAGGTTTGAAAACCAGTTAATCGGAGTTACATTTACATAGCTAGACTGGAATCTGAAAATGGTTCTGTTTTTCAGGTTTAGTAGAAGAGTTTAAACACATACTGCTTGATACATTTTTTGACTTAGTATAAAATTCATAGGTAGGTAATTAACTTGACAGTTAAAAAGCAGTATTTTTAATGGTATTGTTGAGCAGCAAAAGTAGATGGGGCAAGGAGAACCCTTACTGCTACTGAGGTACTGCGCACATAGAAATCAAGTTTTGTTACTAAAATATTCCAAAATCTTGTGCTTTTTCAGTACATGAATCTGTAAGTAACAGTGTGTTCCCTGATGTCTACCAACCGGTTCTGAATTCTTCTCTCTCATATCAAAATAGAAACAAACTTCATTTAGATCCCTTTCTGAATGGCAAGAGTGTTGCTCAGTGTCTCTGACTTAGGGATGCTCTGGGTTGCAGCACTCTCTGGACTCCTCCATGGTAAACAGAAAAGATTCATCCCATGTTAAAAACTGAACCATGAAACAATCAACATACAGATTTGTAACATTTCTATTGCTGTTCCTGTAACGATTAGCCAAAGTAAAATAAAAGACTTAATGACAGCAATAACAGATTAAAGAGGAATAAAGCTTACTCAACATGTTAATTCTATTTTCCACTTGGGTACTACTCAAAACATCAGTGGAAACAGTGTGAGAGCGAGTAAGTCCAATGGAAAACAAACTAACTGAGGTTAGTTTTTCACAAGTGAGAGCCACAACTGAATAAAACCATTCTCCTCGGATTCAATTGGCAGATGCTAAAGTAATCCTCTTTACATGGTGATTGAGAGGCCTTTCAAATTTATTTATTTTTCTTCCAAAGAGAGAGGTGAAGCTGAGAATGTTCATTTTCTCATCTTTTTTTTTTTTTTTTTTTTTTTTTTTTTTCTTTACTTTTTG
>WHYT01016912.1:196821-210174 GCA_009806455.1 Tetrax tetrax
ATCTGTAAGTAACAGTGTGTTCCCTGATGTCTACCAACCGGTTCTGAATTCTTCTCTCTCATATCAAAATAGAAACAAACTTCATTTAGATCCCTTTCTGAATGGCAAGAGTGTTGCTCAGTGTCTTTGACTTAGGGATGCTCTGGGTTCCAGCACTCTCTGGACTCCTCCATGGTAAACAGAAAAGATTCACCCCATGTTAAAAACTGAACCATGAAACAATCAACATACAGATTTGTAACATTTCTATTGCTGTTCCTGTAACGATTAGCCAAAGTAAAATAAAAGACTTAATGACAGCAATAACAGATTAAAGAGGAATAAAGCTTACTCAACATGTTAATTCTATTTTCCACTTGGGTACTACTCAAAACATCAGTGGAAACAGTGTGAGAGCGAGTAAGTCCCATGGAAAACAAACTAACTGAGGTTAGCTTTTCACAAGTGAGAGCCACAACCTGAATAAAACCATTCTCCTCGGATTCAATTGGCAGATGCTAAAGTAATCCTCTTTACATGGTGATTGAGAGGCCTTTCAAATTTATTTATTTTTCTTCCAAAGAGAGACAGGTGAAGCTGAGGATGCCCATTTTCTCATATATTTTTTTTTTTTTCTACTCTAGCATCTGAAGGCATGGTACAATCTATAAAAAATCTGAGATAGATTTTTCCAAAGTGACTTGCGTTAACTGGGAGACATGACATCAGTACACAATAGTGATGTGCAGTGAGTAACAAGGATGCGGTCAATTCAGGTACCTAAATATTCACATTTGGGCAATTTCCACTGGCAATTTCTCATGGACATAATGCCATGTTCCCAGAATGTAACCTGCACTACGTGTTCTCCTCTCTGTATCATCACATGCGGCTTAAATTTTTTTCCACTTTAGCAGGTGATATTCACAGTATATATTTAATGACCTAGATTAAAAAAGAAAAAAAAAAAACTGTAAAATCACAGTTCATCCAGTACTATCCAAACAAATTAATATGCATTTCCTTAGCTCTTTAGTACAATCATGCTCCAGTCCATTTGCAGGGGCTTTCACTAAATAAAAAGAATGTTGGTAAGAACTACCAACTTTTACTGCCTAATATTTCCGAGTGCTGCAGTCTACCTGGATGAAAGGAGCATCTCCAGCGTAGCAGGAGAGAAAGGTCAGCTGGTGGTGGGAGACATGCTGGGAAACTACAGGTCCCAAGTGGCACGTACCACAAAGAGAGCTCCCTTGAAAGAGTGTTGATCCAGTTTGGTTAACGATGGTGTTAGGTAATTAAGCCTGAAATACAAGTTGAATTCAGTAAGTAGAATTGAACTTTGATTAAACCTTCTGATGGGTTATGCAAAGAGAAGAGCACTGAAGAGAGGGAATTTCCTAATAATATTGACTTCTGTCACAACGCTGGACGTTCTTGAAACAAAGTCTACTCAACTGGAAAATTGGATGTGAGGAGGAGGGCTTCTCTGGAACTCGGATGTTATAGCTGTGCTGAACTGCTTGCTTGTGATTTAACACGAAGCATTGCAGAGAGAAGAGGGAGCCGTAGGAAACACAGGTCTCTTGCCTTGTGTTAATATATACATTGATGTTAATTTTGGAAGCATTTGTGTGTTTAGAGCATTCACAGCTGTTTTATCTATGTAGACCCCAAAAATAGGTTTGGCTTAGAGAATAACAGATACTATGCCCCTAGAGATAGAGGTAATGCTCTTGTGATTAGTTTGCATGTGATTTTGGCCATCTTTATGACAATGAGCCTGGACTGTGCAACCTAGCTGGAGATGAGCGGCCCCAATCTGTTTTACTTGTCATCTAGAGTCAACCAACATCTCTTGCAAGAAACAGCAAAGAGCAGCAGGAAACATGCTACCACCTGAGGAAAATGGAAGGAGTGTGGTTTTGTTGAAATACACGGGTGCCGAGGAAGGTTAATGCTGTCAGAAATAGAGGATGTTGAGGAAAAAGTAACAAGCTCCTGCTTTAACTATCAAACCATTTAGCTGCGATCAACATTTTCTGAAATGACTACTGGTTTTAATTGTCTTATTTATTGCTCTGCTGAAACTGAGATTTTTTTTTTTTTTTTTGTAAAAGTTTGGCTTTGTGCAAAGCCTGAGTGAAGACCCCTTTGTGCAGTCTTAAGTGAAAGAAAATTTAAGATTGTTTTCTCTAGAACAGATTTATTGAATATTATTTCTTTATAATAACTTGATCTGTGTTTTAATATTTAAAAGGTATCGTGCTTTTTCTCATCATCCTGTATTTAAAAAAACAAACAAAAAAACCCCCGAAAAACCCCAAAATCCAAACAACCCCAAAAAACAGACAGGATGACAAATGCCCTGAGGGTAGTATTAAAGTCTCAATTGCTCATGGATTTTAGATTGCCTTTTGATCCACAATTGTGGTCGATGTTTTTAAGTTAAAACCTCAGTGCAACATCTGACTGAGGAATATACCATGATATTAGGGTTGTGGTTCAGCCCATCCCTTAATAGAATTTTGTTTTTCACAGGCAAGTATTTTTTTTAATCAGGTGTTTCATGCCTGACTTGTTCATCCATATGACAGTTAATTACTTTTGAAGTAATTGAGATGTTATTGAAGGAAGTGGGTAAGAGAGCTGTCAACAGGAAAACCTCAGCAGAATCAATGCCATCAGATGATCTTGTAGTCGGCATTTGTGGCTGCCCTCTGAAAGCCTTGTGTCAGTCAGTGGAATAAGTAAGCGATGGCTGAGCTTTTGTGACAGTCTCACTGTTCACCTGGGCCCACTCTGTGCTCAGGTGTTTTCAATAAGTTCACAGGTTTGTACATCTTGCTAGAACACTGTGAGCAAAATGGAAGCTGTTCCCGTTAGTCAATATGCCCAGCTAATGTATTACCAGTCTGTAAACCTTGTTTCCAGTAGGTCAGTGCTAGTCAATATATTTTTTTCAGCAAATTCTATTGGTGCCAGACAAATTTTTAGAATGCTAGAGTGTACCGATCTTTTGGAAGAGGACAAATACGTATTTTCAAATTGCTTTCCCCATCTGCATCCACCCCGATATGTGCAACTTTCATTATTTGGGAGAGAAGGGGAAGTGTTCTAAAGTAAAAGTGATTTGTTTGCTTGGTAGTTACTATGCATTAAACAATACTTACCCAGTCTATTTGAAAAGGTGGTGGTGTGGAGAACCAGAGAGGGTAGGGACTAGGTAGATCTATCATGTGCTTTTTTTGCATAAAATATGTTAAATACACAGTCTCTTCCCAGAGCACCTCACCTCTACCTGTTCTTCCCTGTCTTCTATAAATAATAAAATCTTAGATGGAGTTAGCCAGGTGTAATTTATCTTTTCTCTAGAACTGAAGCTGAATTAAGGAAAGGGATGCATAAGCCTAGCTGGTAATGAGCGTAGATGAAAGGGAAAGTTATTAAGAGGCAATAAAATACCTACCTGGAACTTGGTGTAATAATAATCTCAACTTAGAACTCCATGTGGTTTAAGAAAACATCACCAGATTTCTTTGTTTTCTTGTACTTTGCAGAAGCCTCTGCAAGTCTGATTTCTTTTTCCTCTTTGCTCCCTGCCAGCCTGTTGCAGCTTACACCGAGGAGCTATTTTTCACGCTTAGTAGCATGGAAACAGAAAAGCATGAGCTATCATCTGGGGGATCTTTACAGGGGTTGAGTGTGGATCTGGTGAAAGGCCAGCTGTAGATGGTGCAGGTGACGCTTCATCTTTTAGCACTACATCCTCTGGGCTGCTGTTTGCGCTAGCTCACTTCCCACTGGTCGTGCGGGATTCGGAAGGGATAGAAACACTTGCCGTAAGAGTTAATAGTGTTCTGGCTCCACGTACAAGCTTTCTCGGCTCAGTATGTTTGGTAGTAATCAAACCAACAGTAAATGTTGAGCGTGCACATACCCCTCTTTCTCTTGCCTGAGTCTGTCCAAGGGGAAGCCATATGTCAGGTCTGCTTCCCTGCTGTAACTAAACCTGAGTTCTGCTGCAGTTCCTGATGGTCTTGCTGGGCTGAAAATCAAATTAAGAGATCCTGGCTCAGACCTGTTTGAACACTGCTGATTCTGTTAGCTGATATCATGAACTGCTGGCAGTTTCCAGATCATCTCTGCAGAAGAAACAGTTCTGTTTTACAGGTGTTTTTGCTACTGCAAATTCATCTCCTACTGTACATTCATCTCCAGGCTGGTTTTGTTTTTTTTCGTGTATCTGACAGATGCCCCCAAATTGTATTTGTTTCTGTCAAAATTACACTGAAGTGTGTGTTTGTATACTCCTTCACTTTCTTTGGGGGTCCTTTGTTTTTCCTCAGGATCAGGGCTATGTGACACCTGGAATTTGCCTCTCTGCTGCAGACCAAGCAGATATGGTTTCTTTATATATGAAGTGAAACCACCGATAATTGTCAATCCAGCTGGAGAAAGGACATTTGGCCAAGTTCCGTGAAATTGTCCAGGTTAAAGTCTCCAGACATCGGAATCAATTTCATTTGTCTGTCTAAATGTTACTGCTCAAAGCTGAGTAATGATGGGTTGCTTGAGGATGAGTACATTGGGTAGAAATAAGAGCTATCTTCTAGATCAAAGATGTGTCTGTGGTGTTGGTTTTGTAACAATTCCTATAAAGTAACGACTGCTCTGAAAAATTCTTCTGACATAGGAGAGATGACAATAGTGGCACTGAAATAATTGGTTTGTCCAGGTGGATATATTGCATATATTCGTGTCTTTGGTGCTTGACCATATAGCTCACCGTCCCACGCCTGGCCCTCGTTCGAATGACCCGATGGCCATCTCCTCTTTGGGAACGGGAATGGTGACTGCGTGAGTGAGCAGGCCCATCTCATCTCCTCAGCTGGCCAAATCCCACACCAATGCTGAGGTGGTAGAGTTGAAAAGCAAGTATTTCCTCTGTCAAAAAGTCTCTTCCAAGTGTATCTCATTACTAAATACGTCTTTTCTCCCCGTTTGCCCAGTTACAACTAAGCGGGGGGATGTGTCGTGATTGTGAGATGCACATTATTGTCACGATGCAGGAGATGCAGGTATGTGAATTACAGGTTTCCCTCTGAATTTTTTTTATTAACTTGAAAAGAACTGAGGGGTTAGTCTCAAAGCAGCAGAGAAAAACACTTTAAGAAAAAAAAAAAAAAAAGAGGGGGGGGAATTTTTGTGTCATTTTTTTAATGTCATTCAATGAACCACTAGACTTGAAGCCTGTAGTCCAAAAAGCTACGATTCTGCAGTAAGGATATCTGGAGGTGTTTAGATGCTAAGTTTCACCAAAGTCCTTAATATGCAGTTTCTAACAAAGCAGACTTTGATGCGATATTTTGTTTCCTTAGAAACTGGGCAAGGGGAACTGAAAGTAATCGTAACCCTTTCATCATGTCTTGTCGTGGAACAAAAGTGTGCTATTTAGTTGAGACATTTATTCAAATGTTAAGAATATCTCCCATTAAAATAATTGGAAGCTTGGATTGAAATATCTGAACTACTTTGAAAAGTATTCTGTATAAAAATGTATGAATATTTATGATAGTCTTTCACAAGTTACATGATTCTTTTGCTTTTCCAGCATCTGAAGTGGAAAACACATGCACAGAGTTAAATGAAAGAAGTCAATCACCGTATTGCACACCAAGCCAACGGTGCCAGTCACACGCATGGCACCAAGGAAGATTCTTCTACCTTTAGGATAAAATCTCACAGAAAAAGTAAACCTCATAAGGTCTAGCTGTAGTAAAATAGAGTACAATAACAAGGGCAACCATATTGACAAAATACAAGAATTATGCTTGAAATGTGTGAGATAAGAGTTACATTTTAGCGCTTTAAATAATATATGAACTGATAACTCCAATGCATATTGCTACCATTACCCCAAAACCCGCTAACATATTTGCTTATAAATCTGCTAAGCTCAAACTGAAAATATACATCTTAGTTTTCTGACTCATGCGTTATTACACATATTTTAAAGGCAAAAATATCTGAAATAATTAAATTAAAGAGAGAGCTTGTTATTATGATTTAAATAGTTTCATTGTAAAGCTTTGTTTTAAAGTAAGATGGATTTTTAGAATTTTGAAGGAAGATAGGTATCTAACTTAGCTGAAACCTGCTGAACGCTGTTTAAATTCTAACCACATGTGAAGATCTTTAAATGCTTTAGAAGTTGTATTTAATTTTATGTCCATAGCTAGAGATGTGTAAGTGTCTTGGGACGTGATATTTCAGGAAGAGATGGAACAATTGCAGTAAGTATGGATAAATAAAAGTGAGCAGAGACCTAGAAAAGCTGACTGTTGAGGAAGCAATGAATAGACTGAGGCTATTTATCTTAACGTAGGGAAGAGCAAGGGAGACAAAACTTAAATATGACTTAAAAAAAACCCCCCACAAACCTCCTCCAAAGAGGAAAGGAACAATTTGCCTTCCACGCCTGCAATGATGATGGGCTTTGCCCGAATCCAGAGAGTCTGAGTGAACGCTGCAGAGGGGCTGGTCACCTCTTGGGGCCATGCAATCTGCGCTGTGGGCATTTCTGCTCCTGGATTTCACAGCCTTGAGGGCCTGTTTGTGGACCTGTTCTCATCCAGCATGTGTGCTGGTTTTGTTAAGGCTTTTCTGTCTTCCATGTCGGATTTTTTAGCAATCCACTGGTGTGCCTGAGAGGGGCAGATCAGCTTTTCCAGCTTGGGCTGTGCTGTGTGGTGGCTGGTAAGGGTACGGTCAAGAAAAGGTAAGGGATTGTATGAGGTTTATTGAAGTCTGGTGTTAAGTTAGACAAGAAAATGACCTAAAATGGCCAGGGTTTTTCTTTTTCTGCTGCTGTTGTAACTTAGTGTTTTGTGAAAAATTATTACCTGTTGTGAAGACAGGTTATTCTGGAGCTAGCCATGAAGAAGCCAGTGTGTGAAAGCTTGTGGGACATGTCCTGGGTAAGGCCAGACATGCCTGAGTTCTGGGCAGACACACTTTAGCAGTTGAGGGCTAAAAATCTTTAAAAGGCCCCCAAAAGGCTCTTGTTTTTGCATTGTGGTGTCAATTAGTCAAGTGCTTTTACCTTTTTTAAAAGGGAAGTCGTATGGGAGCAGTGACCGGACAACATGTCAAAGTTGTCATAGATTCCCCCGTTACCATTACATTTACTGAGGAAAAGGCAGATAGCCAGGTAGGAATGCCTGAACCCAAACATATTTGTAAGAGATGCTAGCATTGACCTCTCATCTCAGAAGATATTTTTGCTTGAAAAATCTGACTGTATTATGCTAACATGATGAATTTAGAGGAAAGAGGTTAGCGTGGATGTCTTGCTGTACAATGTAAAATAGTTAGGCAAGACTGATATTTTGAAAATGTTGTCTAGGATTAACTGAAAAGGGAGTTGCTTGATCTTTTACTAAAGCTATGTTAAGAAAACAAATGGAGAAAGGGAAATATAATCCTCCCTAATAGGTGTTCACGAGGTTTTAAAAATGGTAAGCACTTTCTTTTGGGGAAAACCAATAAAAACAAGTGAGATGTTGGAGTTATTTTCCATTGCTATTGCTGTTGGAATCCAATATTACTTTAAAAAAAAAAAAAAAGCCATTAAAGGAAAAGCCCACTAAAAAAAAACCCAACCCAAAACAACAACTTGAAAAATCACAAACCACAAGGGAGGAAAAAAAAGAAAGCAAAGATTGACAGGACAGCTTCTGTATTTTGTGCTGATTCATGTTTGCAATCTTACTGCTGGGGAGAGAGAGGCCCAGAGCGCCATCTCCATCGTACTGTGACATGGAAAATACGAGGTGTCTCAGTGCCTCTTCAGCTGCCACTCTGGTCAGAAGTGTGTGGCAATGTTCCACCAGCCAAGCTCGAGCTGGTAGGCCAGGCGTTCAGAAAAGGATTGCAGAATAAACAGGAAGGGGGAAAGATGCACGAGGTGAAGGATAAGAATTCAGCCTGTGTCTCTGGCGGCCTAGGCTGCTGTTCAGACACTGAATGAATGACAGTAATACTTGTCACGCTGAATGGGACTTGCAAAATCTCAGGTAATAAGGAAAAACAAGAATAACATTTTTTTTTAAAGCACAATAAAGCTGTTTTACCAAAGCTGGTGGAGGTAGGGTCATCATTTGGAACTCACTGGGTCCTCTCTATCTAGGACTTAATTACAAGTTTCAGACAAAAACCTCAGATGCCAGGCACTGGCTGCTCTGGTGCTAAATCTTGTTCTCTTGAATCCCTTCCTCTTGTGCTAATGTCATTTGTCTAACTTGACAATTAAAGACCATGAGCAGGAAAAGAAGGCAAACTTTACTTTTTGCACGTGATTTCCAATATCACAATTTCTTCATTAATTTATAGTCCCTTTTGCCTGTCCACCAAACACGATTTTGAAACTGCTTTTAGATGGTTTCAGATACCTTCCTATGATGTATTCCTTCTTTCAGCTGTAGAATATTGCTGACTTCTTTGTAATTGTATGCAACCAGTCAAGCTGGGTGACTGTTATCTTGAATAAAGGTGAGGTTCGCTTCATCTTGTACTTTAAAGGTTGTACTCAGGATGGCTAATTACCTGATCTCGGGATCTATACAGAATTGGCTACTGGAATAGTTGTTTTTTTTTTTTTTCCTACAACACTGAATACTCTGATTTTGTTGATTTAGATTGCTTTCTAATAATGTCTAGCTATTTTTGGATATAGAGTTAATATCTGGTGTCAGTGTGGGATGCTACAGTGAGGGGATAATGCCAATAAAGCCAAGTCAATTGATGTTCTGTGCGAAGGACAAGAAATAAATTAATTACTGGATTGGAAAGAGACCTTTAATGCCAGAGTGCTAAAAATACTCCAGTTTTGAGGACAGTTTTCTAGCAGCATGATGCAATTTGGAAAGCATAGAATGGGTTAACCGTTGCACCATGGCCTCAAGACACAGTTATATTGTAGTTCTGTGCCTACAGAGACGATGAAATGATGTAGTAACGACTGATTCATACAAGTTTTTGTACCAGTTTTTCTTTCAGTTAAGGCTTGACAGGAAGAGGGTTTTTTTTTTTGAGAAGTGGGGAGGAGTAAACTTAATTCCTGAAATCTGTGAAACCTCATCCTGACTGCCAGCGTAACAATACTCTATGCTCATGTATTTGCCTAAACTCAAGATGGCTAATACTCTTCAAAATTACTCACGAGTGCTTTTATCCCAGACTGCAAAATAAGTTTAAATCCTTGAAGTCAGACTGATCTCAGAAGAATATATGGCTGAACAGAAGGAGAGAGAATAGAGGTTACTGCTTGCATTCGTTCAAACTCTCAGTAGAAGTGATGTGCCTGAGGTCACCGGGACGCTTGTGGGAGAGCTAAGCTCCAGTCTCAAGTCATCCTTGGTAGGTTCCTCCCTTCTCCAGTTGCATCTACTGCCTGGCTCTGCTGGGCATGTTTGTCTACTGCTCTAGCTGCAGAGGAGGAATTATGGTGTTCGGCTATATTTTAAGTTCTTTGCAATGTGATGAGAAAACTTTATTAGGAAAGGGTAAAGAAAGATTAAATGAAAAGGTAGTCAGGAGAGACTGGCTATTGAAATACCTCTGGTGATGGTTTTTTTGTGTTCCTTATCATCTCACTGACCAGTGTTAGAGGGAGCTGGGAAGCCGAATAAGAAAATGGTTTTGACACTGAAGTCTGGCTTCAGTTTTCCACCACATTAGGTTGTGGATCACCTGGAATTTCTCATATCACCAAAGTATTAAGTATATTTGGAGCTTGGTGTTGAAGCTACCCAGAATTTCAGAAGATGAACCATAGGAGGTAAAAAAGTGGTCTTTTAAACAATTAATCTTGAGCCTTAGGAGAGCGGTGTCATCCTAATTACTTGGAGATTTATGCTTAAACCTGACTGCAATATGTAAACTGGTAGAAGCTTACTTGCTTTTTCTGTTTTCAAGCAATTCAATGTCTTTGTTTTCAATCCAGTGCCCTAAATGGAACGCACAGATTGTCTTGGGGAGTAAACAGAACTTGTAATGTATTTTTTTTTTTGTTGTTGCAAATATTGTTGGAGTTGTCTCTTCAGAATTAAAGTTGCAGGTATGCTACAGTTCAAGGCTGGTTCAGCATGACCGGAAAAAGCACCGTGGGATTACAGAGCGCTCAGTGAGGTGCAGACATTATGGGATTATGCAGCTTTGGCTAACAGCTGAGAAGGCTTTGAATAACAGCCACATGTGTACAAGCTGCAAGCCAGATTCTCTGCTGTGATGCCAGCCCCTTTCAGCCATCTGACGGTGTAATGGAGCTGAAAAGTGGCTTTGTAATATATCCCTATCTTCTGTTCTTCAACCACGGGGTTGTTTCCAGCTGCCGCAGTGTTGACATACCCGGTGCTTTCGTACCCAAGGCTTAGACCCCAGAATAGGGACTCTGTCTGGATTTACAGTGGCAATCTACTAAGGAGAATGCGATTAGGTGAAGCGTTTCCACTAGTATTTTCCCCACAGAGCTTTTCCACTGAGACCAGTTTGGTTCAGGAAAGGGAGTCACTACTAGTGTCCTCCAAATGGGTTTCCCAGTGAGAGCTGCAGGTGAAAATTTGCCCCTAGCACTTATTCTTCAGCCGAAAGAAAGTTGAATTTAACCTATACCTTAAAAGTTCACTGCTCCTGTGAGTGTCCTACAAACCACTCACTGAGTTACATCCCAACACTGGGTGGATTTATCAACTTTCTCTCATTTTGTGACATTTTTCTTTCAAATTTCTGATCAGGAGTTCAAACCTGACTGTGGTATGTTCACATGGTAACAAGTGTCCAAGAAAGCACCGTTTGGAGAATTATTCTTTTCAGATAGTGTTGTTTAGAGTGTTAATCTTTATTAACATCAAGTTTTAGCTGAGTTGATGCGGCATGGCTGAATGATGAGTCTGTGTGCTCCAGAACTTCCCCAATTGCAAAATAAAACCAACTTGCAGCTGGTTTAGGCACTCCCTTGTGAATGTGCTGGTGTTCGGTGTCCCTCCATGCACAGTTCCTTGTCTCTTTCTCCCCACCCTGCTGAACTGGGCATCGGTGGGGATCTGCTTCTCTTCCAGCCTCTCTGTCCCACGGTTGCCTCAGCCCCTGCCCATCACCCCTCCCAGATTTGTACTGAGACAGAGATAAAGTGACCCAGCTGATGACACCCAGAAGCACTTGGATGGCTCTACAAAGCGTGTCTGTACCTGTCAGTTCCGTGACTCTTCTTGCGCAGAGCCAGCATGGATGTAAGGAGACTTGTTTGTTCTCTGCACTAACTCTACTTATCATGGATTTGTACAGTTAGGAGAAACTACTGCTTTTAATCCAGTTTATTTGAGCACCACTAGTTCCAAAAGATGTATTTTGATCTTAGTTGCTGTGTAAGGATGGATACATTCTTACCTGAATAGGGAAAAGTTTTGGGTTCAGCAACTAGGCTAGGCTAAGTCTAGAGCTTACTGTGGCACCAGAAAAAAAAAAATATCCTTGACTTGATTGCATACAGGCAAATCATGGAAATATATTTAGAGCTGTAAATAGCACTTATCATTTTTCATTAAATGTGTTGATTTTGTTTGGTGGGTTTTTTTTTTTTTAAGTCCTGTCCTATTGTAAAGTAGGGGTTTAAATTTATGCTTATTATGTTGTGTGTTGAGATTATGCCCTGTGGTTAAGGCAAATGTCTGGACAAATGAAGAAACATGTATGTGTGGGTTAACTAGCTGTTAGGAGCATAAATGCCTGGCCAGTGGTGCAGAAATTTCTGCCAGATGCTTCTGTTTTCCCCCCACCTGATCCCCTTTCCTTTTAATTTTCTGTTATTTACAGCAGTCTCCGCTGAAGGAGTTAAACATCTCGGGGAGCTGCCTCCTTTTTCATAGTGAGGATGCCAGACTTTGACAATTATCTGAAAAAATTCCAAAGGCCGTCCGGTGAGTTATACGGGTTAAGGCAATTGGAAGCAAGCTCATCAGAAAGTGTACAGCAGAGCTCGTAAATAGGATGAGCCTGAGGCATTGCGCAGGAGAAAAATAACAGGTAATTATCACTTGGAAGATTTTTACAGTCTCTTCATTGTTTGGACGTAATTAACTGAAAGGGGCAAAATATTGCAGCCTGACAAGGCGAGTCTTTGTCTTAAGAAAGGGCCCAGGCGCTCTCCGCGGGAAAACTGGTCAGTTGAATAAAGGCTATAAAAAAAAAAATCATATATAGAGATAGAATGAAAAGGGAAATAGAAGAAATGGAAGGCGAAGTATCACCTCGCGAGATCTGGCTTAATGGTACCTGCTTTTGCTAGTTTTGATTTCTAATTCAGCTGAGTGAATACGATACTGTTCTTGGCTTTGCATTATGTGTTGCTCTAGTTAAATCGTTATCACGGCTCAAAACCCTTGTTGGTTGTAATAAAAGCTGTAAAGTTTTGTAATACCCCAGCTGCGGGAAGAGCTCCTGGCACTCGCTGGGGACTCGCCCGAAGTCAGCAGTCAGTCGCCTTAGGGGGGGAGGTGTCACGGTCAGAGGAAAACCGCGTGTGACTGCGAGTCAAATCCACGAAGTGCGGATTGAATCAGCGCATTTCACAGCTCACGCCTTACACCTCGCTAATCTAATTACCTTTAATGAAAAAGCTCTTCGATTGCAATCTTGCTCTTCAATTGCAATCCTACCCGGGCATTTAAAGGCATTCCCTGAGGTCTTCACACCCTTCCTGATCCTTACCGTTGTATTTGCCTTTTAGCTTTGAGAGGAAAAAAAAAAAGACTTTAAATGGCCGACTTTTGTGCGGAGCTCCCACCTAAAGCGGCTTCCTCTGGATTTGCCGGAAAGCTCCGGGGGGGGGGGGAGGGGGAGGAAAAAAAAAAAAATTAAGGTAAGACCAAGGAGAGAAGGGAAGAAGAAACCTCCCTCGTTGCATGAATTCATGTGTTGTGTGAGTTGCCTGACACGAGCTGATTGCCCCTCCCCAGTGAGGACCCCTGGCCAAGCTGTGGTTTCAAAGAGGGGCACCCGGGGGGGCTGCAAACGCTGCGGCTGGAAATCCTGAGAGAAAACAAGGGTGGGGGAAGAGGGTGCATTTGCTTGCTGTGATTGCCCTCCATCAATTTTAAACCAAGTTTCCAGTGGGAAGGAAAGGAGGAAGATTTAAGATCAATAGCTGCCGTGCTTAACCCAGTTTGAAAGTAGCCGGAAAGCGGATTTTAGAGCAGGGATGTTTGTGGGGAGGTGTCATCGCTTGGTCCTGTCGTGACTTGGCTGCTTGGGTTTTTTTGGTTTTTTTTTGTTAGTTTATTTTTAGTGTATTTTGGGTTTTTTTTTTTTCTTTTG
>WHYT01016913.1:5144-44762 GCA_009806455.1 Tetrax tetrax
GGGGGAGGGGGATAAGAAGTATTGAAGTGATTATTTAAGAGGATTAAGAAGATTATGTTAGTTAATGTATGCAGAGTGCTTGTAGATTAAAAATAACAATAAGAGTAATGGCAAATGTAGTGTTATTAGAAGTTAAAAATCAGTCAAAAATACATAAAACACCATGTGATCATATGAAGTAGGTGTTTGGCAAACTGAGATCCAAAACTGTCCAACACAGGGTAGTCTCGTACCCTTTCTGTTGCTGCTGCATGGATGTATAGTACTATTAAGCCTCTCAGAACTACGGAGGAAAGAATCCTGCAAAAGTTTTACAGTTAAAGGAAGAACAGCATGTATATTAATATTTTAATCTATTTTGTCTACTTAGGGTACTTTAGAATGGAAAAGCCCCTATTTTGCAAAATATTGCATTTTATTTAAGGGGGAGGTTGTGATTTCAGTTTAGTCAGCAGTCTGTGTGTACATTTGCAAAAATCAAGATCTGTGGTTCAGATCTTTCATTAGGAAGGACCCCAATATGCCTCCACGTATGAGGCAGCAAGTCCTCAGCTCTGCGGGAGCTGAGCAACTCCATGTCCAGTACAGACATGCCTTTGCTCTTGTTGCGTTTAAAGTTCTGCAATAACCGTCCCGCAACGCCTTATGCCAGCCTCTTGGCCAGAGGTTTCAGCTCTGCTGGCTGAGGTGTGGCTGAGCAAAAGCTTCCCTTAGAAGACACCTTGAATAAAAAGTGCATTTCTGCCAGTCCAAGTTTTAAAGAGGTACAAATGCTACGATCCCATTAGGGTAGTTGCTGGGAGGAAAGGTCAGTGACCACGCAGGCCACACTTCCTGAGAACCTCTGGGAAAGAAATACCTACAGTCTGTTACTGAAGAATGTTTGGGCACCAGGTGGAAGCAGGGGCTGAGAGGCAGTGCCACATCCCTGACAGAGATACTGGAGTGACTCCGTGGAACAAGAAGTATTTTCAGTGAGTGCTGGACCTAATGAAGCCTGTAGGCACCGGTTAAGTAACTGTTTAACTGAATCATGCTGAGGCTATGCTTTCAGCTCAGACCTTATCAGACATCAGAAAATGAGAGAAAAAATACTAGGAATGTCTGTAGTGTGGGAAAAGATTCAACTGAAATTTGTGATGTGTGAGATGCCCACTCATCTGGTAACCAAGCAGTGGGGATAAGCAAAACAGTGCTATGTATCTCTGCAGTTTTCTGCTGGCCTACCACAGATTGACATAGCATATTTGAGTTGTTTGAGGATATTTTTCTTTTCTTATTTTTTCCTGTAAAGGACCAAACATGGTCCAGCACACTGGGTAAAGGCACTGTATTCACACTCATTGGGTATGCATGTTGAGGGGGGGTAAAGGAAATGGAGGTGAGGCCCTGCTTTTCCTTGGGCCTAGGGCTGGATTTACTATCTCTGGATATCGGCCACTGTCAGCAGCAAGCCAAAGTAGCTTCTAACGGCAAAACTTTCAGAATAGACATAGGATGTACTTAAATTGGAGGCAAAATAATTGCAAATGGGAACCTGAGAAGAGGGGTAGAGGTTACTGAACAAAAAAAAAACTGTCAGGGAAATGGATTGGCCGTTTCTAACTGAGGAATCTACCTATTGCTTTTTCGTATCTTCAGGAACACAGAACCTTAACTGTATTTTTCTATAAATACGCCTGCAGACTACCTGATTCAGACTCCCCATTCCTGATCCTAATGGAAACAACCCATCAATGCCCTGAATTTTGTCTAACTTTTCAGCCCAGAAGTGTGACAACATGTAGTGGCTCTGTCAAAAAAAAACCAAAAGTATTTCTCATTGATTTGTGCATGACTAATACTTGACAGCACTAAAAACCTATTTCACTGTCAGTCTGCATGTAAAATGAGATGAAAGCCTAGTTTAAAAAACTTGTAAAAGTCATCTCCTATGGAAAAAAGTATTGGTTCCTTATCTTGACAGTTCGGTCAGTCTTTTCAAAACGAAGCACAGAAATAATAAATGATTGCTTTATTTTCTGTTCTACTATGAGGGAAAGTGATTGAAATTGGAGAACTGCGTCGTAGCTTTTATTTAGTGGCACATAAGCACCACCTTCTGGTAAAAGCTAGTATTGCTCCGTGATTATAGAGAGAGAGGAGAAACCGTTTGTTTATTACTGAAAGTCTGTATTTGAGGTGTTTTTTTTCTCTATGATATTGTCAGTTTTTACACGATAGCAAGATAAACATCTTAAAGAAATGTCTTGATATCAATAATAATAATAGTTGTAATAGTTATTATTGTCTAATTACTCACATTATCTTATATAATAATAATAGCATACTTTCTATCCCATAAGCCTCATTCATGGACCAAGAGTCCACTGTGTGATTTTTTTTTTTGTCAAAAATCTAACATTATTTTAAAAGTTACACTAGTTACCATCAGACAAGTACAAGGGGACATTGAGATATCGTTGATCAGTATGATAAGCAAACCTCAAACTGAATTATCATGCCCTTGAAGGCAGCCTAGAGAAAACTGTTTTAGAATGTTGCTTCTAAGCATCAGGGATATTTCAAGAGAAGATAGTTGATAGAATACTGAAGACAATATTTTGTTAAAAATGGAAAATAGTAGACAGAGCTGTGGGCCCAAAAGAGTCTTAGAGATGGTGAAATCGACAATGGCTTGTATTTTCTAGAGAAAAAGAAAAAACTGTCAGTAAAAAACTGCCCAGAGGATTGTATCGGGGCCAAAGTAGCAAACTGAAAAAAGTTTTCTTCTTCTTACGTATGAGCAGGACAATATGTCATCTGTCAAAGGCAGAAAAATCCTAATAGAAATGCGATAATAAAGCCTGAACAGTTTTGTTATGCAAGTAAGTAGAGATGTGTGCTTTTCAGAAAAGAATCAGTGGCAATCAAACAGAACCTCAGTGTAAGACTGTGAAACCTTCTTGAAAAACGTTTGAGTACAAGGCGATGCCCAGGTTACACAGTAGTTCACGTGTGCTGAACTTGCCACCAGCCAGGGCTAGAGAGGGAGCAATGAACAGGCTTTTCAACCTCTTCTCTTGTTCCATCCCAGGGAAGGGGCAAACCAACTATTTATTGTATTGCTCCAGTCAATTTATTGTATTGCTCTAGTCTATAGCTCAGCGTGCAGATGGCAACTGCTTATGGGAGAAGGCTGCACTGGTCCTGAGTTGTCTAGATGATAAGGGAAGTGATTTCATGAACAAAAGAAGTTGCTGTTTCTGTACCACCAGCTAACCAACCTGGCAAAAAGGAAATGCGACATGTTAGGCATGCAGACTATCCCTGAGGTAAAGACAGGCCCATGTGTTTCTGTGACACATTTTCTGAGAAATAGCTAGCACATTCAGGGCAAGA
Organism: Tetrax tetrax; assembly: GCA_009806455.1. Taxonomy (NCBI): domain Eukaryota; kingdom Metazoa; phylum Chordata; class Aves; order Otidiformes; family Otididae; genus Tetrax; species Tetrax tetrax. Next base: position 8,526 of record WHYT01016913.1, read on the forward strand.
TAAAACAATAAACAATGATAATTGTTAATGTCATAAAAATGTTGTGTTTTGCACGGCATGTCTTTGAACTGTGAGCGAAGAGAGTAACTCTGGAAAGACAAAACAGACGTCAGGAACTTCAGCAAACGGCTGCACAACAGGGAGTAGTTTTAAAAGTCACCGGCCATGAAAGAACTGGGCAACTTGTCAGACTGCTTCAAGATTATGCTGATAGACAGCATTTTTATTAGAAAGCTTTCAGTTTGTTTTTTCAGATTTGCTCACAAAAAGCAGCTGTTTTAAATTATTGAGTATTGTTTATTCAGTTAATGTTTTGCAGGTGTTACTAATTCTTCAGCCTTTGAAAAAAAAGCATATTAGAAAAAGCAGAAGACCATCATTTTCCAAGGGTCCCACTAGGCAAACATGAGAGAAAGCCTCTCAATCAGTTTAGAGTGTAATTGAATCAGTCAATGGAATTTTCTGTAGATTGTCACATTATACTTTGTTAATATACAAGACAGAAAGATGCCTGTTTAGAGGAATTTATGATGAGAATTAAATGACAGAATCATTGCATGGTTGAGGTTGGAAGGGACCTCTAGAGATTGTCTAGTCCAATCTCCCGGCTCAGAGCAGGGTCAGCTGGAGCAGGCAGCCCGGGACTGGGTCCATTTGGGTTTTGAGTATTGCCAAGGATGGAGACTCCACAGCCTCTCTGGGCAACCTGTTTTGGTGTTCAGTCATCCTTACAGTAAAAAAGTTTTTTCTTCTGTTTAAACAGTTATTTCCCATATCTCAGTTTCTTCCCGTTGCCTCTTGTCCTGTCACTGGGCACCACTGAGAGGAATCTAACTCCATCTTCTTTAGTTCGTCACCCCCCGCAGACATTTATACACACGGATAATATCTTCCTGAGCTTTCTCTTCTCCAGGCTGAACAGCCCCAGCTCTCTCAGCCTCTCCTTGTGTTCAGACACTTCAGTCCCTTAATTGTCTTCGCGGTCCCTCAGTGGACTTGCTCCAGTATTGATGCCAGTACTGACCCCTCGGGCCAAGTGATGGGCTGCCAGCTGGATTTGTGCCACTTACGGCATCCGCTTGAGCCTTGCAGTTCAGCCAGTTTTCTGCCCATCTCTCTGTCTGCTTATCTAGTCTGTACTTCATCAATTTCTCTATAAGGATGTTTTGGAAGATTGTGTCAAAAGCCTTACTGAAATTGAAATAACCACCACCCACTGCTCTTCCCTCATACAATCATAGAATAGTTTGGGGTGGAAGGACCTTTAAAGGTCATCTAGTCCAACCCCCCCACAAGGAGCAGGAACATCTCCAACCAGATCAGGTTGCTCAGAGCCCCATCCCACCAGGCCTCAAATGTTTCCCGGAATGGGGCATCCACCACCTCTCTGGGCAACCTGCTGCAGTGTTCCACCACCCTCCTTGTAAAAAATTTTTTCCATATGTCCAGTCTGAATCTACCTCCTTCTGTTTTAAAACCATTACCCCTCATCCTATCACAACAGGGCCTGCTAAAGGGTTTCTCCCCGTCTTTCTTATCAGCCTCCTTTAGGCACTAGAAGACCCTTGTAAGGTCTCCCTGGAGCCTTGTGTAGTAAACAATTAAACATGCAAAGTGAGTAACATGTGAGAGATGGTTATAGTCACAGAACATATGGAATTAGCAAAAAGATGATCCTATCTGCCTGCCTTTCTTTTACAGAAAGGATGAGAAGATGGTTGACTTGGGGATGTGTGATCAGCTTAGAAACAAAGAATATCAATGCCTCTGATACAAACCTTGAACAATCACTACAGTGAGGACAGGGTCAGATTCTAAGGTATTTAAGCACCTTTTGTAATTATTTCTGGCAAATCAGATGCTTACATCTTTTAAAAACAGTGAGTTTCAGGTGTAACCTTTTAAGGCATTTTTATAGTAAGTTTTTTTAAGTCTCTAAAAGATTAAAAAAATCTAATCCGAAGTAGCAATATTTGTCATCTGCAAGTGTATACACATTTTCTCATTATCACAAGTAGTGTGGTGCTTCCAACATGCCCTAGCTGCAGATATCCTGTCTGCCTCAGGGCCTTTGATCAAAAGGTCAGCGTGAACCCAAATCTGTCACTGCACATCTGTTAAGATTTTACAGTTAATTGAAAACTTTGTTTCTGAGAAGGAAATTTTTTTTTCTGATTCTTAATTGCATCTTTCCTTAAAAGTATTTGCCATGATCTCAGTTATATTTATTACAGTAGGAGCTGTTTTTAAAAAATCTTACTAGTTCAGAAGGAGAGATTGTAAAGGAGGGAAGGCCTCACATTCACATGAAAGATGAAAGGTGGAATGTGTCTAGCAACTTACAACAAATTCTTGGTTCTTGTATCAATTTTGAAAACACTGAAGTGTCAGTTTTAGGTTAATGTAACCAACTAGATCAACAATATTACTTTTCAAAATAAATCAAATATCTTCTTCTGACATCAGAAATATGACATGAAATCTAGTGTTGTCTTCTGATCTCTGCTTTAATCAGTTCAGAAAAGTTTTTATGATTTCATAGTAGCATTCACTATCATAGTATTCCTTACTTCTTGCTACATTTCTGCCTTATTTTTCTTGACACAACTGAATTGTAAGTGACCTGAAGAAGGACAGAAGCAGAAGGCTTAACATGTCATTTTAGGAAATGTTACTAAACTCTTGATGAGCCACAGGTACAGCCACAGGTACCTGTGGCTAAACTCTTGTTTAGGAAATGTTACTAAACTCTTGATGAGCCACAGGTACGGAGAAATCCAATGCTGGCATTGTTTCTCAGCAGAAACCTGCCAGTGCCTGGGTAGCTGTTTGCAAAAGCGCATACTGTGGCACCATATGGTGCAGCACTTCCAAGGGGAAGGACTTGCAGGAGCTGTGGAGTACCAGCACTCAGAACCCCCCATTTACCTGCTGCTTCACTTCTTCGTTATGGCAATTTACTCCTTACCACATGGATAACAAAGTATACTACCCATTCTGTTAGAGAATGGAAATGTGCTCTCCTATCTCCTATTAACAGAATTAAAGCCAAGCGAAAGGTTTACGCCTTTTTCAAGTTAGATACTTACCCAGCCAATTTATTTTGAAATTTCATTGCAGTCCTAATTGCTCATTTGGTCCTAACTGTGTGCCTTGAGTGTTACATAATTTTAATTTCTTCCAGGCCAAATTATAGGCATCCTTTGTCTTATTTAACTCTTCTTCACACATAGATGTACGCTATCTCAGATGGCAAGTCATGTCAGGGACACATGAGACCACACAAGGAACACTACTCTTTGCCACCATTTCAATTTCTGCCCCAGAAGCATAATCTTCTGTTCATTCAGTGATGGCAGCTTCATGATCCAGTATTGTGTTGGGATTTTCTATCCTTTTCCTTTTGAATCCTGCTTTGATTATAGTAAGCTTTCTGTTTCTTCGCCTTCATTTAAACAGAAAGGTAATGAACCAGATTTCATTAGTACTGTCCTTGATTTAACAATACTAAGGATGGATAGAGGTCTGACTCTGATAGCAAAAATAGCTCTGCTGTTTTGCTACTGTAACTTCTTCTAAAGACTACTTATTTAAAATCTGTTCATGATCCTTTGAAGAGCCTTTCAATCAAGTCTTTTCCTGCCTTGCTCCAAGGAGCCAGTTCTTCCCTTAACACTAGTCTGGGCATTTCTGCTGAGCTTGGCTTATAATTTTGCTATGTTTATCAAGAGTTCATAATTTGTTCCTACTGATACAAAGATAGTATGAAACATTTCTCACCCTTCCATTAAGTTTTTTAAAGATCAAAATAAATGAGTTTTATAGCTCCTTTAATCTTATTAGGCATCTTTATTTAATGTAGGGAATCACTAATACCTATAAACCTAATTCCAGAGAGGATATCTCCCACTTGGTATTACTTCACATCTTGAGTTATTGCTTTAGCTATCACAATCCATGCTGCTTCTAAGACTAAACCATATTTTTATCAAGAGGATACCATCTAGCTGTAGACTTTGCTTCTCTGTATTTTTGGAGAATACTAGAAGCTCTCTAGTTTTACAACAGTTGTAATGATTGGGCCTGTGTTCCACACCTCCCTGTACCCCAGGTGGAAGGATTGTGCTGGAGGATGAAAACTCTGGGGCCAAGTCAATTTGAAACCCGTGAATCCTGTCTCAAGTCAGTATTTTAAGGATACCAGCTGTTGTGAAGCATGGTTATAGTTGTAGTTCCCTCTTCCATTAGAAAGGCGTTTGGAAGGTCTGATACTCCTCGCCAGATTTCTGGCAATTTGCAGAAATAATTCTACAAGTTTGACAGTTTATTTCAGTTTAAAGTTACAGGGTGAATTTTGTTTTTGAAAATCTCTGTTCAGAACTTTTTTTTTTCAAATTAACTTTTTTAAAGGTACGTGTAAAAATAGTTACAACATGTTTGGGTCAAATTCAAAATTTCCCATGAAACAGAGTTCCTGAGCTCTGTGTAGCTTCAGCTAAATGATCTCAAAAATCTATGAAGATAAGTTCAGAAAACAGCAAAACAAACCAAAGTATAAACTGGCTGAAACTGCTAGAAACCAAACTTTACTTTTTCTTTATATCTTCACCTAAAAACGTTTGATCATCATAAAAAAGGAATGAATAATTCACACACTACATAGTAAATTATACATTATTAACAACTGCTTGCCACAGTTCTTTAGAGTGACAAATTACTGTAAATACTCTGAGATATGTCTCAGCAGAGACATCGAAAGTGAAGCACTGCACATCAACCACTATTTCCTTTTCTGAAGGAAAGTTGTGATGGCTTTGTAAATCAATAACAGAAAATGGACTTAAAATTACAATAGGCAGTAACAGGGATTGGTAATTATTCTTAAGGAAAGATGTAACTCTTGTTGGGACAGATGGTGATTAATTTACAACAGGCTTACCACAGAGTGCCAGCAAATGCATCTAAATACCTTCTTTAACCTTAGAACATTTTTTATTTGAAATATAAGACATAAGAGAACAAAAAAAATAATAATTGTCAAATTAGAGTCACTTGTTATTTATCCTAATTTACCAAATATGCAAGAAATTCTGACATTGGAGAAGAAATGATAAGGAAATATTGCATTCATTACTGCATTCTGCTTTACTTATCTCCTTAAAGAAGCAAAAAAAAAATTTCATTGGCACACATTACATCTCATATTTAAAGAATATTAAAAAGATTCATAAGAAAAAACTCAAACCTTGGGTTTTTTTACTAAAGAAAGCCATGTTATTTGGTTACATTTTGTAATTCATTCTGCCTAAGATTATTCAAGTATGTTAATATATATCCTGAGAGCTAATTAGAGATGGAGATATGGTTAACTATTTTTGTTTATCCTGTTTCACCTTGAGAAATGAGCTTTCTCATATTCAATTGGTTCTATAAACTGCATGACCAAATGATATATGCAAATCTGAAATAATTATATTTACACTATGCTAGGTCAGGCCAAAAGTCCATCTAGCCCAGACTCTTGTCCTTGCCAATGGCCAGAAGTAGCTGCTTTGGGGAAGAGTTTGCAAGCCAGACGGGAATACAGTGGTCTCTCCTTTGATGTGTCCTTCTAGCTTGAGGTGACATGTGACTTGTGAATGGAATTTATAAATGTGTCTTTGCATTTAGAGGCTTTTACTTGAATTTGCGTTGAATGTGCCAAAATTGTCTAGTTTTATTATGTTATTTTCAAGATTGAGGAATAAGAATGTCAATTTGCATAATGGTTACCATATTCATAAATTGCACAATTTTATTATACAAGCCGTCCCTTTGCTACTTGGCCATTCAGCCTGTATTCAAAATCAGGACAATACTGATTTATTTTTTCTTTTGTAGGTGCAAAAGTTTGGTTTTCAAAGAGCTTTTGAAAGCTTACCAGCAGTAACTGGACACAATCTACAGTACTAGATGAACCGTTGAATTCTAAGCCACATGCTCTGGCTGTGACTCCAAGTGATTTCTTGGATTCTCAATACTGTAGGCTGATTTTGTTAAACCAAAGTCCTTAAAAAATGTGTGAAATGATATATTACAATAAGAAAAAAAAAACTTCAAAAAATACAAACATATTACTTTTAACTTACACAGATTTGATCTGTAATGATACTTTCATTCATGTTTCCTTTCAGAATACACAAAGGTGGTTCTTTATCCACTCCTGTAGATCTGGTTAGACATGGAAACCGCCAAAGAGATAATTATTAACCATTAATAACAATAAAGGGATACAGACAGCTCAGATGGGAGTTTTAAAATCAGTCACTCACCATTCATTTAATGGTGCTCTTACTGATACCATTGGTAAAATCATTTTATTGCAAGATTAATATCTCATGCAGCATTTTAATGAGGCCAAGATATGGTTTGCCCTCGTGGCTACCAGGTCACACTGCTGGCTCCTGTTGAGCCTGCTGCAGACCAGCACTCCCAGTCCCTTTCTTCAGGGCTGCTCTCCAGCCACTCCTCTCCCAGTCAATACTTACTGACATTATTCAGAATCTGGCTTTTGTTTTTGTTAAATTTCATGTCGTTGATGATTGCCCAATGCTCTAATTGATCTAGATCCCTCTACAAGTCCTTTTGGTTTGGTATTATCAGGAAACTTGCTAATGGTGCATTCAAGTTCTGCATCCAGACCATTGATAAACACATTGAACAGAACTGGCCCTAAGGAAGCAGGACCATTGATCCCTGAGGACCACCGCTGGTGATCGGTCACCAGCCAGATGTAGTCCCATTCACTACAGCCCTTTGAGTCCTGCTGGTGGGGCACTTATGTTACAAATGTCTTGGTGTCACAGTTTTAAGGTGTTGGTATCAGGTCATCGTTAAACTTGGTGTTGCATGCTTAGTATCAGGTATGTTTTCTTGTCATGCTAGGACATCCCAAAGGTCTGTCTGACCTCAGAGCCTGCCTCCCACAATGGCTTCACAGCATCTGCTTGGGGAAGATGTAGTGAGAGAAGGCATACCTTCTGCTGGGCCATCCTCTAGCTGCATATTTCCTGAGTCAGAAGCTGCAGAGCTTCACCACTGCTCACTGGATTCACTGCATTTTGTCACTTTTCTTTTAAATCCCTTAAAATATTAACACTTTACAGTAAGAAATACCACAGTTAACTCTGTTATGATGAAAAAATACTTTCTCTTGAGATTATCAGATCTGCTGATGGGTGGTTTCCTTGGTGCCCTCTAGTGTTTAAATTGAGATAATTATTTAATAACTATTTTCTATTTACTTTCACTCAAACCATAATTTTGTGTCATCTCTGAGATATTTCTCTTTTAGGATTAAAAGTCCTGCTCTGCTCAGGCTTTCTTCATATGGAAACCATATCTCCTACCATTCTGTCACGTATTTCTTTATGCCTTTTCTGTTTTCAGCATATTCTGTTTAGCAGTGAAAAAAACCCAACCTGTGAGCAGTATTCAGAATTTATTAACCCATAAAATGGATTTATAAAGAGGTGTAATCATTAATGTTTTCTTTATTCCTTTCCTAATAATTCAGACTATTGTGTAATGTTTTGATTCCCACTGAATTAATACTTTCAGAAAACTATTCACATTGACTGAGATTTTATTCCCTGAGTGCCAAAAGCTCAATTAAGCCCATATTTTTACATATACTACAAGACTCTAGCCCTTTCCTATCTTGTGGTTGTCATTTCACCACCAAACATGTATTTTTGCAGTTCCTTTGCTGACAGTTTTACTCTTGACTGTTCTGACTAACAATGCAGCCCCTTTTCTTACTTCATTGTGCAAGGCCTTTTCCAAATAATTTATGTGGAATAGGAATACCTCAGATTCCAGTACTGAACTTCTTGGGACCTTCTAGGTGATTTCTCTCCAAATTTTCCTAGCTGTTACTTTGTATGCTGTAATGAGTTACTAGCTTGGAAGGATAGGAACTGCTGTTTTACAGACAGAAGAACAGTTCTTGCCCCCAAAAGCTTACAGTTTTTCTCATATCCATAATTGTGTGGTGGCTGTACAGAATTTTAAAAAGGCAAACAGTTACATTTAATAACAAAAAAAAAAGGATGACTGACTGAATGGGTGACACAGACTGGAGAATACCACAGAGAGCACAACATGTCAGTGTGAGAAAACAGTCAAGCAGGCTAAAATATGATCCTGCAGTTTGTTCTTAGGCAAATGTCCCACAAGTTTTAGTGGATCAATCTGCATTGTGAGCCCACAAAACTCAGGAAGACCAAAACCAAAAACTGGTCAGAAGGCTGGAAGGAAAAATAATGTGACACAGCATTCCAACGTGTTTATGAAGAGACCACACACACACGCGCACCCTCCTAAGCACGGGTATGCTCATTCCTCTGCCAGTAAAGCACGCAGTGGAAATTTCCACTGCGAGTTACAGCACACTTCCACCCTTTAACCCTACACATACTGAAGTTTTGCAATTCTTTATGGTAGTTGAAATGTATAACCTTTACTTTACTAAAGATAAGTAATCTGCTTTTTAAAATCTAATCTGATCTTTTTTGTTTAATCCAAAAAATCCTTTTTAACAGTTCTAATGAGAAATACATAGATATAATAATTTGAATGAGGAGTAGCCATCTTACCAAAACCATCAATATTTGTTTCAGATGGAAATAATTTTATATAGGTCAGCATTTTTATAGATACAATTGATAGTTATAGGTATGGGAAATGTTTAATATTTAATAGTTGTTTATATGTAATAAGTTTTTTGTTTTATGCACAGCAAATAATTTCCATGCTAAGCATACTGGTTAGCAGGACACTTTGTGAAAAGAAGCCAGCTCCGTTGTTGCATTTGATGGGCAGAGCTGTTTAAGCCTGTGCAGCTCAGTACTGCCACCTAAATGCATGCCCATAAGCCCAGACATGCATGTGTGAACCACTGAATATGATCATTTTCTTATTCTAAAGGGGTTATTAATTAGGTGCAGACAGAATTAAAAGAACACAGCAGATGGGCCCAGAAGAGGTAAGGAGAAACAATGAGGAAGTGAAGAAGAGCAGAAAGCATTTCTAGAAAAATGTGTCAAGGGTGTCCTGGAGTTACTAAGAAGGAAGAAAAAACAATAGATGGCTTGGAGGTATGACAGAAGAGAAAAGGAAGGAGTACTTTTTTTCGAGATACCTTGGACAGGTGATAAAAGTTCCCATGATTCCTTCACCTTTCTTTGTTTTTCTTCCCACTGTTTTGCCAAGAAAACTTCTGGTCCAGCTAAGCTTACCTCCCACCCCATGTTGAAGAGCTTTCATGTGGTGGTTTTGACTGTGCATGGCGACTTCTGTTGCTGCTTCTCCTTAGCGTCCTGCATGAACACAAAGCACAGTGGGGGAGACAGGAGAGGCTGGCACGGGTGGTAATGCAGGGCCTTGCTGTTCCCAGACAGCAGTCTTTTACCTTGGGAGTCTTTGATAGCAGGATTAATTTAGTTCAAATCTGACGCATGAAGGCTTAACAAAGATTTGTAAGCTGCAGGCTGCTCAGACGTAACCCATTTGTCTTCCTTTTATCTGAACACTCATGATAGTGTTATGTCTCTGCCCAGCATTACGCATGCAGTGCTTAGTATTTGAAAACATCTGCAGTTTTGCTGGAAATATGATATCAATTTTGACTGACCTTTGTAAGCCTTCTCCACTGCAGCACTCCGTTTTTGTTCAAGCTGGGAGATTTATATTTCTTCTTCCTTATCTCACATATTTAAGTTGTTTCTCGCTGCTTCTATTCCTTTGCCATCCCTTTTTCTTACCATTCTCAGCTGTATATCGTCAAAGCAAGCCTCACTTACTCTTTGCACTACCTACTGCAAAGAGGTAGTGCAGTAGGTACTTTTTATTGAGCTGATCCTTTAAAAATGTTGTCACTGAAAGCCATGTTCCTGTCCTTCCATTTGACCGTGGTTTTCCCATCTTTGCAAACTTTCCATCTGCCATCTCATTAGATGAGAGCTTCTTGTCCTTCATAAGTTCTTAAAACTCATCATTTTTTTTCCAGCAAGAGGAGATTTCCCTATTTCCCCATGTTAGGAACAACTTTTAGGCAGAAGGAATTGTATGATTGATGTATTTCTCTCTCAAATCTTGTAAAGACTCTGATCCTGGGCAAATTGTTCTTGTCCTTTTTGGGGATTCTGAGAATAAAGGGGCTATCTGTGTATTGTTGTTACTATCAGGTTGCAATAGGGTTGCAAGTCTGTGTTACTACTTCAAGCTTTTAAAATTATCTGTCAGATGGCATAACACCAAAATTAGAACCCAGGGCTGTGGCTGGAATCTGACTGATCATCTTTCCCATGGCCAGTACGGAAAGGATGCTTTTCACTAGATGATTTAATTTATAGGCTGTAAGATAAGAAAGTGCCCATTGTAGTAATGTAGTTTGATACAGAGCTTCATGATTGGCTGTCTTAAATTGCGTGCTGTTTGAGCATATCCTTTTTATTAAGTGACCCTTATTCTGTACCAGTGACCCATCTTTCTAATTGCTTACAGGTCTTCCAAACTGTGTCATCTAAGGGTTTTAGCAATGATCATTTTAGCTTGACTTCCAGGTAACTGGCAATAGCAGTGAAACAGTCATTATGAAAAGCAATTATCCATTTTAAACATCACATTGTTCAAATTAACCAGTTCTTAACCTTTGCAATACTCCTAATTTTGTGTTAGCTGAAAACGCTGCACGGTACAGAGTCAGTTTTCATACAGAAGAGTCAGAAAGAGTACTCCCATCTTGGAGTCTTACCAAAAAATGGTCAGTTGAGTGGTCAGGCTCTATTTTTATTATGTTTCTATAAACTGGCCATATTTTTAAAAAATTTACCTTTAAAAAATACCTTTAAAAAATTTTGTATTAATTAAGAGTGTATCAGTAATTGATTTTGTTAGAATCAGTCTCAAGTTGACAAATACATATTTACCTGGACTGCTCACATTTTAAATTCATGTTCAACACTAGCTTTGTTTCCAGTTTCTGGAATTTTCCAGTGTTCCAACAGTTACTGAAAATCAACAATTATGATTCAGATAACTCTGAAGTCTCTAGCTCTTTAAAAGTCTTAAATGCAAATTACATTGACCTGCTGACTTTAAAATGTTCTGTTTTGCTCTGTTTTTCTAGTATTTTTATGATGTCCTTGTTTTGTTTTTGCATGGAAATTGTATCATTATCTTCCTGGAATATATAAATAATCTGTTTTTCGACTCTGCAGATACAGACGAGAAAGAATAACTGTATGCTGCCTTTTATTATCTGTGTGGCCATGGTCTATATCTAATGTTAGGAACCTATTCATTGCTCCTAATGTATTGAAAATCTTGTTATTGTCCACATTCCTATGGACCACATGTTTCTCCTTAGAGCTGTCGATTTCTTTACCAGTTTTCTAAAACTTCCAGATTGTAGTTTATTATTTTTCTTGCTGGCAGCTTCCTGGTTCTTCCATTTGAGTATTTATTTTGCATACAGGTGTACATACAGATCCTTACTGTTGTCTCATTTATCTGAAAATGTCTTTATTTTTCAATTTTTTTTCTTGAGATCCTTAAAAAGTTTTCTACTACCATTCACATTTTCTCACAGGCAGTTGATGCACTGATTTTTAGCCATACAAGATTAGTCTTTTTAAAATGCTGATACATGTAGAAATACTTGAACTTACATTTGTAGCTTTCCTTTTCTTCTGCTCGCCTATGGAAATCTGCTCAACATAATCTTGCCACCTAACTACTGCTACTTTTTCTCTCAATATCCAGGTCTTCTTTATCTGTGCAGTGAAATTAGAGTTTCAAAAATGTTACTGACCATTATTGTTATTAATTATTGTTATCACTATTTCATTAGTGATACTCTGAAATGAAAAAAATTGGAAAAATAAACACGGACGCATTCTGTTCCCAGTAGGCATACTCCACTACCTGCATTTAGAGTTCATGACATTATTGATATGTTTCTCAGATTGAAGTCACCTTTGATAATACAGCTTTCTAGCCTACACATTACGGACTGGTTCTTACAGTGATCATCATCATGTTCACTAGTGTGATAGGTATGAAGCCCCACACAGTATATTGCTTTTTTTATCCCTTAGGACATCGATTTGTAGGCATCCAAGAACTTTCTTTCTAACTTCTCAGTGACTTGGAAACAAGTAATGCCATTGTTGATGTAGACTGAGACTCTGCTTCAATTTTTTGCCCACTCAATTCTTCCTAAATAGTTGAGACTGAGTGTGAAGTGGAAAGTTACAGGTATGCCTGAGAGTAAACCTTCCAAATTACAGGCTGAGGTCAGGCAAACTGCGAGCAGTATCCTAACAGTTCTTTCAAATGAGAGCAAACAAAGCTTCAGACCTTGTAAAATATTTAAAGCTGTGTGAAACTCAGCAGTTTTCGTTTGCAAGAGTTCTGACTGTTCTGGCTACAGTTTGCATAAGGTTTGCATACACAGAGAATTCAAACAAAAATGTAAGAGGAAACTCAGCTAAAAGCATCATGTTTTTGATAGAAACCTCAAAGTAAATATTCTTGATGACTCTCACTAAAAATCTGATTTTGGTATAAAAATTACTCACACCTTCATCCAGGTTTGTCAGAAAGTTTAGGTTTGTGTTTTCCCTCTCACAGATGTAAGGCCAAAATTCAAGTTGTAAGGAAAACAGATGAACCCTATTGAATTGTATTAGTTTAGAAAATTTGACAGCTCTGAAAATACTGTTACCTTTTCCTTTCAAAACTGAGACTACCCAGTCACCCTGATGGTACCATCATGGAGATTCTTCAGTCCCATATCAGCTCTTAGTTTGATCTGTAGGAAACAGAATTATAGCATTAAATTCTTCTACGAGTGAATTCATCTGGCTGTGGAAAAGAATAGCGAAGGGAATACCAGCTTCCTTTAACTCCTCGTACAGCAGCTTTAAACTGGTGAAGAGGTTAAGTTGAAGTCTGTGTTTTTAGATTTCAGTCCCAAAAGTTTCATTTATTACAAAAAATGTGGCACATATGAGATCACTGAATTCAGCAATGTCTGAGACAGTAAAATCAATCTTCTCAAGCTGGTCCATGTACAACAGAGGGAGCACAAAGATATAACTTGTAAAAGATGTAAAAATACAGCAACATCCAAAGAGAAACAAAATTAATTTAAGCTTTTTGTCAGTGCTTGGAGCAGTATAAGGCTCCTTTTCTCATGCTTTCCTGCATTCTCAAACAAATCGACATCTGCTGGAGATGAGACAATGTGGAAATCTGGAAGCATATATTCCATACTGCTTCTTTCTACATATAATAAAATACAATATTACAAGCCAGGCTTCTGACTTCAGAGCCTAAGAAAGTTATGCGTTTCAGAATGTCAGAATAATTGCTCTCACCTACATAATGACAGGTGTAGGAGCAATATAGAATACTTGCCCTGCCTGTTCCACATGATGTCACAGTCAAAATTGCCACTGACTTCAGTGGGAGCATAATATATATATATACCTTTAAACTAAAAAATAAGTATATTATCTTGGCATCTTTCAGCACAACTTTCCTGCTCAGACTTTTTATAACATTTTACTCTCTATGCGGTTGGAGCAATTAAACATCAGATACAAAATCTACTGCTCACGTATCTGAGCGTTCTCTTCTTTCCCTTAGAAAGAAACTTCCTTGCCAGTAGAAGGAAAGTTTTTAAGGAGTTTCAGCAGCCGTTACAAAGTGGTCATGATCCCTTTTTTTTTCAGGTTGGAAGTGTCTGGATGCTGGAGCAGAGGATAGCAATCTCTTTTGGGTTTTGCAATTAATTATTGTTAAGGCTGATTAGAAAAGCTCAACGTGGCAGTATAATAGCAAAATGTCACTTGCAGTATAGCAGATAAATTTTTCATTATTTTAAAAGTTTTCCTGTAAATTAGGAAAATGTTCATAAATCAGAACTTAAAACAGTGTTCATTTATAAACCATTTCACCCTCAACTTCCTGAAGGAAATTTGAATGGAAAAGTCAGGATGTTTTTCATACAAGAGCACGCTACTTCTTAATGTGAAGTAAAAGATATATGACACCACAGTTCAGCGAAGCCCAGAAATACTCTGTCCTATCTGGAAACTGTTAACATTAAACCAAACTAGTTTCTGTCATTGAAAGGTAAAAATCCAGTCAGTTCCTCACTTCAGTCATGATTTTTCTGCCTAGTTTACATTCTCTAACTCATCTGGACTTTACCTGTAGTTTTTAAAAGCTGTATGTGGAAGACAGAATAACACCTGATTAAAAGAATACTGTGAAAATCGATCTTTCTGTAAAGAGACATGTTTATAGTTGTTTAGCAGCTTGTTATTAGATTTTAAAAAACATTTTCACATTTCAAGGGGCAAGATTATGGACAGATGAACAAGGAAAATCAAATGTAGTAAATTATTATAATTAAAAAGGTTGTTAAGAGTCCGGTAATAATTACAAGAGAGTCTATTTTTTAAGGCTTTAAGTTACTTATAAATGAAATTTTCTATAACTGGTCTCAAACTTTCCCATTTTAAAGTCTTTTTAATACAAAATCAGTAATTAGAAATTGACGTCACTGTATTTAAATAGATATATTAAAATTATATATAATTCATTACGTCATATTGGTATGTTTATATTGATAGATTTACTCTCTTAGTGACACAAAAGACTACGAAATTGACAGAAGCATAGAAGTAGTTTATAAATAGGTATGACATTCAATAAAACTTCCTTCTTGCAAGGGAATTTTAAAAGACTCATCTTCTCAACATATCTATTAATAAAAAATACAAGTAGAATTACTAATTATATGCCATATTAGAAAGACAGTGAATCAAAAGCTGTTTTAAAAGTTTTTTAAAAATACAAGCATCCTAAAACTCTTGTAATAGTTACAGCATTTTCAGGTAAAAAGTCTGTAAAATGGTACCATATACAGTGTGACCAATTTCAGGAGGTATGGCTTCATCTGGATGAGCTCCATTAGGAGATATGTACTTTAAAAT
Organism: Tetrax tetrax; assembly: GCA_009806455.1. Taxonomy (NCBI): domain Eukaryota; kingdom Metazoa; phylum Chordata; class Aves; order Otidiformes; family Otididae; genus Tetrax; species Tetrax tetrax. The sequence continues at coordinate 23,576 of WHYT01016913.1, forward strand.
TGTGATTCTGATGCAGAGCTGGCTTCATTCCTTATTCCTGTTGCTTCTTACATTACATTTATTAGAAATTGTCCTTAAAGGTACCAAGTGATGGTTGTCTTGGGAATATTTGCTGTATATTTTCTGTTTTTCTGCTTTCTGAGCTCTAAAGGACAAAGGCAATGAAAAAGTTTTTTTACAAGCCACATTGAGATTTCTCTGTTGATAATAATTACTGTAGAAAGGCTCTCCCTTCCCTTCTCCATAAATGTGCAGATGTTCTTCATCACGTTCTTCTTGCTTCTGGCATCATCTTCCAATTAGATCTGTTGTCCGCCTTGGTATGTGCTCAGTTGCACCCTCTCACTGTGTCTTTCGTGGTTCAGGAGTTGTTCTAGCAACCACAGTTGTGTTCTGAAGTCTTTTGTTTCCCCTACAGTAATTCCTTTGTCTGCTGCTGAGTGACCTCTGTCTTCCTGTGGCCAGGGGCTCTGGGCTATGTTGCTGTAGTCCTCTCTTCGTTTAATTATCTACATTGTGATGGCTGCCCAAATGCTCCTAACTTTCTCTTCTCCTTTCCACTCCTTCAGTCTACCCGAAACCACCCTTTCTTCCATCTAGAGTATTCAAGTCCCTTTTCTTCTCTTTTCCTGACATGGGTGGATGGTTCATTTTCCATACTGCTTTAGCTGATTCAAGCTGTTTTTAAAACTGGAAGTTGTCATCCTGCTAATTTGTGTATGTGGATGAATACAGGTGGTATTGATCCAAGCAGTTAAGCTGAGTATTATTCATGCAGGAAGAAGCTGACTTTCATCTGAGCAGAGCTCAAACTGTTCAAATGTTTTTTCAGTCTGAGTGGGACTTTTAGTTAAATACTTAAAAACAACTAAATACAGAGTTGCTATTTTAAATTGTGTTGACAAAGAAAATTACTTCACAACTACTGTTGTAGCCAATAATATGTTTTGACATTTGTGCAAAGGACAAACTGTACAAAAGGAAACCTGAACATACTCATTTCTGACAGCTGGCAGTGTTAGTCATAAGTTGAAGTTGAAACTTCTGACACAAGTGTACTGGAAGTGGAGAAACCTATTTAAGGATTGAAAGATGGAAGATTATCTGCTTATCTAGATGTCTTTTATAAATATTTTACAAGGAAACAATTCACCAACAATTAAAACCTACACAGCTGAGTTTTTTTCATTTGTGCTAAAGCTTATTAATACATAGTAGTATTTTTGATAACTGATTTTCCTCTGTGGTGTTACTTGCACGTTTTGACCTTGAAAAATAGACATAAAATATACTTCAAACAGAGTCAAGGAAACTAAAGCAAATTGTTTAAAATGTCCATGACACATAGCAAAGAGTTAAACTGAATCTCTCAAAGCTGATGTAGACTTCAGAGCTAATATATATGAAGCCTCACAGAAGCATTACACGTATATGGTTAGCTACATGATCTACAAAGGCAGGCAGGAACCAGGAGTCATATTGTCCTAGATATATAATCTACTTTGGAAGAAAGCCCTTAAGATGGGAATCCAGTAGGGCCTGACACTCTCAGGCAGGTTTTAACCGATGACTTGTGATTTTAAGAGATGGTAGTGCCAAACTCGACTGAAACACATGCAGTGTACTCCTGGTGCAAACACTGACTTCAAGAGTGAATGCTTCACAGTGGCAGTCTGAATAGTCATGTGATATTTACAAATTCTATTTAAAATGGACCTAATTAAAGAGCAGACAGGAAATACTCAAGCTAACAAATACAACCTCACTTTTGAATTTTAAATATCAAATACAACAAGCCGTAGAAGATCAAAATAAACAACTTGACCACATTGTGGCATTAGATTTTTAGCAAGTAAATTTTTAGAAAATATTTTCTTAAATATCCTATGTGAATGTGATGATGCAAATTTTCCTCTATTTTAGATTCTTCCTTGTTTAAGGGGATGTAATGGTTCTCGTTTCTTTGTATCCTTTACTTTCAGATGTCCTCATGAAAGAACTTGGGTGAATTAAAGCATTAGAATAAAAAGCCTTTAAAAAGTGTTGAAGTAAAATCACAATCCTGAAAAATCAAAGTATAAAAAATTACTTAACAGTTACACATAAAGAAGACATTTAGAAAATAAATATGCATATGTATTATTACACTTGAACTTTCTACATATGTGAATTTAGCTGGGTATTATAATAAACAAGAAGCTCAATTTTTAGATGGATAAATGGATGTGACTTCACTTATTTCCAGGGGAAATACAGCATATGTGAGGTATGAAAACTTGAAAATTTAGCTGGATCAACAAACCTGCAAACCATTACTACAGTCTTGCACACTGTAGTAGAGAATAAGAAGTATTCCACAGAAACTTTGATTTAAAATTCCCAATTAATACCAGGGACTTGAAATTAGAAATTAGAAATTAGATTTCTACCCAGTCACTCAGAATCTCATGGTTTGTCATTTTATGAAGCTTTTTAATCACCTGGAGATAGTAGCTTTTTTTTTTTTTTCCTTATGCTATTATTCTTTATATGGCTGTTAGCAATAAACCTTGTTACAACTTAGTAACAAATATAATAGAAAATGAGAGATTCCTGAGCCACCTTTAAAGATGAACTTTGGAAGCTCAAATTGATGAAGAAAGCTGAAGTTATAATGTCAATTACTTTATATAATCCTAGATTTTGGCTTTACAAATCAGCTATATTAGGGCTGTAATTCAGAAAGAACGTATAGGTATACTTAGATCTTATTCAAATAATTGAGATTTTAGCATGCACTTATATATAGCTGTGTATATAGATACATATGCATTTTAAGGCTTTGTCACATAGGGATGATTTGCTGAAATAGAACTAAATCAGCATTCTTTTCTAATGCTTTCCAAGTTTTAATTTATATTGTATTTTTTCTGACTTATATTTTACAAATTATTTTTAGGATGGGTTAAGTTTTCTACAAGCAACAAGTGTTAGAATCTGTTTTTACTTGCACCGAATAGAATCTTTCCTGTGTTATTTATTTCAGATATTTCAGAGGAAAAGTAAAAAGTCTGGCCAGGTTAGAAATACTTTTGTATGACTGAAGACTGCTGTATATTAATCCAAATGCCTTCTACAATTGTCTTTCAAAAAAAAACCCCTGTACAACCCATGCAAAATGATATGTAATACAAACCTGTTGCATACAGAGCAAGAATATTTTTTTTTGCTTTATTAGAAAAAAAAAAGACAATGCCCATAGGAGCATAAGTATTTGGCAACTGAACTGCAGTTAATTTAGTAATGTAGACTACCTCCATCTTTCATTTTCATGATCTGTGTTCAGAAGGCATTTCATGAGGGCATTGACAAATCTTCTTTAGAGCTATGACTTTTTATATCATTAATAGATCATGTTAAATATATTTGAGGGTGAGGAGGGGAGTAAACCTCAGATATTTGTCCTATAAGATGTCGTGTGTTTAGTATTATTTGAGTAAGAAAGGTTTCTGATCCTGTAAACCTTAAACTTGGATTTAAAAAAAAGAATACAGTCCCGTTCCACAATGAGATTATAGCTTTAATTAGTAGTATTAGAATTGACATTTATGACATATCAAACTACATTTTTGCATTAGTCTGTATAAATAAAACATTTTCATCAACTTTACATTTGGCTGCATGACAGATGTGGTGATTATTCTGCTCTTGTCTGGAAAAAAACTTCAGAAAGTTATGTGGAGACAAAATATGCATGGAGACAAGTAAATTGCCAATTGTAACATTTTTTGCCAGCAGCTTCCTTAGTCAAGCAAATCAAGTACCATTCTATCAGCACTAAAATCAGACAACTTGAGACTCTGCTGCCATTTTAAAACTTTCCCTAAGCAAAGACACTGCAGTGGAAAATCCCCAGCTCAGAGGTGGGGATAGAGAAAAAGTAATCATTTACCTGTCACCATGCGTGCCCGCAACCAGCACCAGCTTTCCACATACTCCAGCCACCTGTTACAGAATTGAAGTCTGGAAAAGGATCAGAAATACATTAAATAGATTAGAAATGACACTGTTTCTCACAAAAGCTCATAGCTACAGCACAGCTGCATGGTAGCTCTCAACAAAGTTTTCTTAATTTTTGTGCAAGGAGAGGAATTATGAGGTTACTGTGTGTTCACCTTTCATTCCCCTCTGTGACACAGTTTTTAGGCCCCCCGAAACAGTTAAGACATAGAGAAAAAACTTTTGGACAAACATCACAGGCTAAAGTCAGGGCATGGCTGACCTCTGTGGTGCACTACTGTGACTGTGCAGGCTAAACACTTAGGCCCATCCTGGTAATGCACTGACCCATTCAGTGAGGGTACATGCTCCTCTCCCTTTCTAAGACTACTTGTGAGGCTCAGGTGGTTGCCTTAATCTGTGTTTCATGGGCTCACAGAACCAGAGAGCAGGAAGCATTGCAATGCCAGAGGGAAGTCAAGGAGCGTGCCTCCAGCAGTGCTCCATTTCACCATCCAACCCCAGCACTGCAGTCTCTTCCCTGCCATGGTTTTAAAACACAGGGAGGCAGATTCAGATTAGACATTAGGGAAAAATTTTTTACAATGAGGGTGGTGGAACACTGGTACAGGTTGCCCAGAGAGGTGGTAGATGCCCCATCCCTAGAAACATTCAAGGCCAGGTTGGACGGGCCTCTGAGAAACCTGATCTGGTTGGAGGTGTCCCTGCTCCTTGCAGGGGGGTTGGACTAGATGACCTTTGAAGGTCCCTTCCAGCCCAATCCATTCTGTGATTCTGCGTTGCTCTATATGTCATATAAGTACTCGCCGCATGTTCCTAAATGTATAGTTTCCACCTAGTGAGGTGTCTCAGGTCTACTAGTCTCTATGCTTTACTAAAATAAAGACAATATTGAACAAAAGGGGATCGTCAATGGAATTTTTTTTCATATCATCATGGTCTCCACTATTTCCAGAATTAAATCCCAATATGTATTTTCTTGAGTGACATTTTGCCTCAACTGGGTTTATCATCACTGCAGAGTTTGTTGGAATCATGTGAGTGTTGTCCCTGCCTTAAACACATCCACCCAGAAATCCTGTCTCTTCTTTCAACTCAGGTTGGCTCTTTACAGCGGGGTGAACCAGCCAAGAGCTCAAATCAGCACAGCTCACCAGCAGCTGACACAACCGCTCTGTGGAAGAGTTACCAGCTCGTGGCATTTACCTTTGCCAGGCATTCATCAGCAAGGGCACATGAGATCTTCCACAGTTCACTAGGAAGGACTGTGTTCAGTGGTTTGGTCAGCTGTAGTGTCAAAAACTCAGGAATTTAGTTCTGGAAGGGTAATTTCTACACAAGGGAAGGTTGTACCAGCACAGACAGAGCAGCTCAAGGTTTCCAACAACAGTCACAGCCAAAATCAGGTCTGGCAGCTGAAGTGACTGTAGTTGCGAGTCTTCTGCTCTGCTGGGCCACCAGAAATCACTGCCTCTGAAGCAGGACTGTTGTTTGTTACTGAATGTAACTGTTTTATTTGTTCCTTAGCTGCTGGTCCATAGGCCACTGTATTAACACAGATTGTCACTGGTTCAATTTTGCATTAATAGATGGGCTTTAGGCTGTGGTTGCCATCTTCAAATACCAGTTGGTGGTTTCCTGCACAAGGCCTGGGCAGCTAGAAGGGGGTGGTAACCACAGCTGGTAAATATCTCTGTCAGTTTGATGTCAGTTTGTTGTAGAGCACTGTAATGACATTTAAGTCAGCTATTTAATAGACAATTCAGCCACCATCGTATCAGGAATGGGGCAAAATGAAAATGGAGATAACTTTGTCAGCTGTCTTTGTTCATTGATTTGGGCCCCAAGGTGGATGAGCTGACATGAGAAAGTAATCTCATTCTTTTAATCACCCTTAATAAGACAGACACAGCGACTGACCTTTTCAAAATATGGCCCCTATTAGCTGCATGAATTTGCAGACTTGACTGCGATCCCAAAGAGGTTACAAAAGCTAAAGAGCTGCTGAGATTTACACTTGTGGCATTTCAAGTTTTGCATGCACATGGATACAGTTAGGATAAAGCCATTGGAAAATCAAAGTAATTCGATTGGTACTGAGCAGGTTCTTTCCAGATAAACCAGTCCCACCTTATGTTACCCAGGTCCTTTATGGAAAAAAAGGAAACTATCAGTCAGCCTGACTTGTTATCAGAAGTTGCTGTTAGCCATTTTTAAGTGATTTATTATATGATAGCTTCATAGCTTCCCAGCATATCAGTCAATTTAGCCTTACTGATAGGTATGACTATTTAGTTATTTAATGGCAGAGTGTAACAAATGAGCACAAGAGAGGCTTCACATCTTTTGCTTTCTCTTTCTCTGATGTATGTTATGCAGTAGATCCTACAATCAACCAGGGAAACTTCTTATTTTTTACCCAGCAGAAGTTTTCCAAGTTTCTCAAGCAGAGCCCACAGAGAGGTCCTACATAAAAACAAGCCACACAGAAGTCATATAGAAGAAGAAAGGTTTTAGAAATCTTTTGTTAGTTTAACAGTACAGAGTAGAAAGGCATACATTTGAATTATCTATGCCTCCTGGAACCCCTAATGCTTTCTGTATTATTGACAAATAACGACCGTGTTGGTATGGGAAACATGTCGAAGGCAGGTTGAAGAATTAGAGTGCCATTGCACATGAGAAGCTTGAATATGTAAATAATAAAATTGTTACAGATTTGATCACAGATTTTTAAAATTGCTTTCAATTTTTAGTCAGAACTGGGTACACTTCTACTGCCCCTGTATAGTTTAAGCAAATGCTGAAACTTTGGTTCAGAAATTAGCAGGTGCCATAATAATTTTTATTGCCATTATACAGCACATCTGGCTATGCCATTACAATCATACTGTAAGCATTATGAGTCTGTGAAGCTAAAAAAGACTTTCCACCCTTTCCTAATAAGGCAGCTTGACTATGAAATTATGTAAAGAAGGTACACCAACAAAGATTGCATTTTAACCTATATATTGCAATTTTAAATATGTGGCTTGTGAATTATTTTGTGTTTGTATCATACACATCCTCTCAGTTTATTTCTCCTTTGCAGAAACCTCCATGGGAACAAAGTTTGTAACTGCAAATAGCGTTACAAGACTCTGCTTCCACCTAATCTCCACTCTGGAGACAGATGTAGACTTCAGTGGGCAGAATGAAGCACCGAAGCAGATATCATTTTTCTAAAGAAACCGAATGAGGGAAAAGTCCTCAAAGATTGTGACACTGAGCAATTTGCAACATGCTAAGATTTCACATGGGAGCGCCAGACACACACCACCTGCCATGATGTCTTCAGCACGGCATGCAGCTCACGCAGCCGTAAGCATATTGGAAATGCACAAAATGGGTCAGGTCAGAGAAAACTGACCTGTGTAGCTTCCTGTAGCCACTTAAACTCTAATAATTGATTTAGGAATAAGATTAAGTATATCAAATTCCTGATTTCCAACTGCAAAATCATTAGGTTGAATATTTATTTAGATGCTATAATAATAGGTACTTTCATTTGATATACATATGCTGACTTCACCAATAAGCTTGAATAAGATAATTCTTGTCACCTGCTGACCTCCATAGTCAGGAAGGCAAGCAATCAACTAACCAATTTAAATTCTTTATTGCTCCTTTGATCTTCTTAGCAATTCTCAGTTAGGTAATCCTGCACACTTCTAAATACAGACTGATGGTGTTAAGTAGTATACATAGTCAGAAACTACTGTGTGAATTAAACACAATATTCTTTTTACTAAACAGAATCCTGGCTTCACATAAATAGTCACATGCTCCATGTCACAGAGTTTTATACAATTCTGATTACACTTTAGACCCTCTTTAGTTAAATTATTTTTTTTTAAAAAAAAAAATGAAACTTTTAGATAAAGTTTCTTCTATAACAAATTCTGTCTTTCATGTTGCAGAATTCTCTCCAGGATTTGGAGACAGGGATCTTACATTTTTGAGTGTCAGACCCTTCAGCAGAGTACCATTGCAATTAAATATTTTTCCTTCATATGAGGGCTATCCTTGAAGCTTCCTAGCTGAATATACATTTATACAATAGGAAGCAAAATATACTTTCTCTTTACCTTCTGGAAAGCAATGCCTCACACCATTTTACAACCACTTGATTTAGATGTATCAATATGCTCCAACAGATCTGTAACCTAATTTTTCTGACTGGAAAAAATATCTACCTGTCTTCACAGGTTTGACCACTAAAACAGGCAAGTTAAATGGGAAGTCTCTTCAGTTCTATAAAGACAATCCCATGATCCATTACAAAGCAACATTTGATGTGAATTATTTGTTAACAGATTAGACTCTTGTATATGTTTGAACAAGAACAACTGTCATAGGACTTTTGCTTCGAATGAGTCCACTGAGTGTAATTTATGTTGTGCCCTGTTATTTTTAAGCACACGAATCCAGATTTTTCAGTATTTGAGGCAACACAAATAATCCATTGTTCCTAGTAATGTATATTCTGCCACAATATAGCTGTATCAACAGCCCTGTATTTCTCTGCTTCTCTGTCTTTCATTTGAGAACACAATTTAATAAAGGAAAACATGGTGTTACAGATACCTGGAACTCTGGGCAGTGGAAGGCCAGAAATCAATACACTAAGCCAGCAGCAGCTAGGATAGAAACTGAGGCTGCAAATTCCCAGTTCTTAGCAATAGAAAAGTAGTAAAAGAATGTTATCTAAAGAAGACGCTTTTTGAGTTAAATGTATAGGGAGATCATGTACCCAAAGTTATGCAATTATCTTAATGTGAAACAATGATCACTCAAGTAAGACTTAGAAGAAGCAGAGGTAAGTAAATCTGGCATCAGTTTCTCTCTGTCATTCAAGCATTTATATTTGAAAAATGAACAGTAGCCCAGAAGGAAACAAGAAAACTTTGAAGACCTTACCTTGGCTCTCTTCATGACTGACATTCTCTGGAATATACAAAGACACTGGAACTACTGATATGATCAAGGAATGGATATTATTCACATTTGTTGAGCACTCCAGATCTGAAATCTATTTCACAAAAAAAAACCCATGAGATATTCCTGATAAATTTATGATTGACAAAGAGAATGTACATTCAGTCTTCTAGCCAAACTTGGGCAATACTCACAGGTAACACTGACTCCCTTTAGAAAGGAAACATAAGAGAGAAGGAGATGTGTGTATCTTAAAGTGACTGGGTATGTCTCTCACAGTTGCCACTGAAGAACCTAAGTGGACAGGCAGCATTTAGAACCCAATAAATCTGATTAAATGTCTATAACAGAAGAATGATTAAATGGATTGGAAAAAATTAGTACATTAAAGACACCACAAATGTAGAACTAGTGAAACAGTAATAGTAGAGGAGGTGTATATGAAATCTACTCTCATCTTTCACATTAAAATTAATAAAAGGAAAAAACGGAGGGAATTCTTTAATGACAGAGATTTTCTAAACATATGCGTAAACCTAGGATCTAGAGTTTTCTCAGAGAACCTAACTAGTGGTATTTTACAATTAACTGATAAATTGGAGTGCCTATTGATGTCAGAGGGGATTTTCTTTCATTGACATCAGGGAGACTTGAATTTCTCCCTAACACTAAAACTGCCAAATAAAATGGATGGTGGATATTAATGAATGGCAGAACATAAAACATTGAGTCTGGTAACAATCTTTCTAATGAATAAACACAGTTTAGCAGTTGTTATAGCATATACTTAGAGCAGGTGTTCTATAATTTTTTTTTCTAATTATTAATGGTTTGATTAATATCAAATTGCTTTACAAGTACGAATTAATTAGTTATTCAGGTGGTTGTGGAGACAACTGAACATTCTTTCCATTTTATATAAGAGATACTAAGACAGGAAGCTGATTGACAAGTGAAGGCCAAGAACAAATGTCAGAGAGGAGCAGAACATAAATTCCTTTAATTCTATGCAGAGATCTCACTCCACAGGAGTAAGCAAACTACCAAAAACATCCCTCCTTGTTGTGGTTTAACCCCAGGTGGCAATTAAGCACCACACAGCCGCTTGCTCACTCTCACCCCCTCAGCAGGATAAAAGTGAGAAAACTCATGGGTTGAGATAAGAACAGTTTAATAATTAAAATAAATCAGTAGTAGTAGTGAAAAGGAAAACAACAAAGAGAAATAAAACCCAAGAAAGACAAGTGATGCAAATGGAAACAATTGCTCACCATCAACTGACCAATGCTAAGCCAGTCCTCAAGCAGTGGCCCACCTGCCAATCTCCCTCCCAGTTTATATACTGAGCATGACATCACATGGTATGGAAGATCCCTTTGGTCAGTTGGGCTCAATTGTCCCAGCTGTATCCCCTCCCAACTTCTTGTGCAGCCCCAGCCTACTGACTGGTGGGGCAGTGTGAGGGACAAAAAAAGCCTTGATGCTGCATAAGCACTGCTCAGCAGTAACTAAAACATGCCTGAATTATCGTCACTGTTTCGAGCACAAATACAAAACATAGCCCCATCTAGCAACTATAAAGAAAATTAACTCTACCCCAGCCAAAACCAGCACACTCCTTTATGCCTCTGCAATTCTCTATATTTCCTTCCTCTTCCATACTGTTTTTTCCTGTAAGTCTGCTCACCTTGTCAACTTTTACCCAGTGAAAACAACTATTGGGTTAAATGAGAACACTGACCACACAATGGTTGGGTAAGGAGGGGAAGATGTAGCTGTACACCATACTGTAGCTGCCAAGAAGAGCATATTTCCATTGATGTCCTGTACAATCGGTTTTCATTCAGCTTTATTGCGGATTCTTCAGAAGAAAATTTGAGAAGCTATTTTTACATTACCCAGGAATGTCCTTTTTCAGTATTGAAAAGCTATGTGAAGAGAAACATTGCTTAAAACTGCTAGTTTTCTACCATTGTGTAGAAATAAGGTCATTATTTCATTCCTCATCATTTAAGGCAATAATGCGTCATTCTGGGTACAGTAGGTTTGAAATAGCACTTGGAAGAGCTGTTAAGGAGCAAAATAGATTAACAAACTTCTGGCAAGCAAAATAGTATGAATGACTCAAAGTATGATTCTGCAGTTTCTGATTGTCATTTAAAAGTCAAATACTGGCAAGGAATCAACCCACAATGGTCAAAGCTGTTCTACCCTATTGTAAAATAATTGGGATATCTTTGGCTACATCTAATGTATTAGATCACTTCCAAGGACTGTCTCAGATGTTTAATGCTCTTCCAGTTGCCCTAGTCACATCCACACAAAGCTCTACCCTGAATGCCCTTGAGTGCCATATTTCATTCTAAAGCTATTGTACCATCTTTGTTTTACATTGTCTTCTTTTATTTATCCTGTTATTTATCTTTTTAGCTGTTTTCTCTATTATTATTCTTTCATTCAGTATAACTTTGGTATAAATATGGTTGGTGTGTCAAATACAAATAATTGCCATATACTAAGAATTCATATAATGCGTAACTGTAAATAGTATGGATATACATACTGCATTATTTTGAGTGTGTACAGCTTTTTATATTTCATATTTCTTTAGGTATATAAATAGATATTTCATTTTTATTTTTATAAACAAATAATTCATATTTATTTATTTATGTAAATAATGAGAAAAAATCTAAACAACCGTTTCAGTTTTTAGAGAATGGATAACATATTCAGCTTTGGATCACTGAACTATTTTTAGAACTGTATTTCTACATACAGAGCCTCTTAGCTGTCTTGTTTGTAGTCTCTTGTCTGGGTAAACAAATCCTTCGCAAATTTCTGAAGCCTCTGGACAGTTTTTACTCATCTTTCGTCTCCTCTGAGGTGAACTCCCAATATGAATCTGCTGGACATTCAGCAGAAGTTTATGTCATTTGATTAGGTAACAGATCTTGATTTACGACCGAGATTTCAAGAAATTAATTTTTTTAGATGTTATTTTATGAATGTTACATGAAAATGAACAGCTTTTTGTACAGTTTAAAAAGTATAGACTATTGATTACTTTAAAAACTCTAGAGGAAAGATGTCTCATATATGTATATCCTGTACTGGGGTAAGCACAGTCTCATTTTTAATTCCTAATAGTGAAATACAAACCAAATATAAACCAAGTTATTGTAAAATCAAATAAGTGTGTCTGAGTTCAATACTAGGGAACTCCTGAGAAGAACAATACTCATAAAACTCGCTGTTTTAATTACCAATAAATATCTTCTCATCATAGGTATACCTTAGGCTTTTGTGTGTCAGTTCACTGTAAACAGCAGGACTGAGCACCAGATATAGTGGTTAATTATTTCTGTAAAGAGCAGTTCTAGTCAGTGTTTCAGAATGTAAGGCTAGGATTTCAAAGGAGCCTAATCCAGTTAAGTGGGCATCACCCCATGGATTTCAAAGCATCTTAAATCCCTTGAGGATTTCTAAAGGGAATATGAGTACATCTTGAAAAGTAGGAACAGTAGGCCTCTTTGTTACAGTGAAAAATAAGAAGAGTCTTGTTCCAGACAGATTTACAAACACAAAATATTTATTGTTCACCAGCAGTAAGTTTTCTGTTAAAACTGCAAGAGTAATGAATCAAATTCTTTTAATATTTTACTGGAGAGCTAAAAAGTTATTTGAAGACAACAAGCAGCTCTCCTGGCTACCCTTACAAACATCCATGTGAAAACAGTTTAAAATATTTTAACACAACAAATAAATAAAACAAAATGCACAATACTACACAAAACTCAAATAAATCTTTCCTGGCCTTTCAGCAAGAAGGCCAACAGAGATTATAAAATACAGAATAAAAATGAATAAATATTTTTCCTCTGCTTATCAAAGCTCCTTCAATTGAACTAAAATAAATTAATTCAGAAAACAGCAAAGACAGACAAAACTTTCAACCAAAGATTCAACAGAGTTTAAACCTTTTGTTTCTTCTGCTGAAATTCTGCTCCAGCTAGGCTGTATGGCAAAAGGTCTGATCTCCTGTCAACAGCATTCAGCTGTTGGGTAGTGCTGGATTTTCTGCTGAAAAGGCTCTATGCCCTTCTGGGAGGCTGCAATGCACTTCGATCACACCACAAGTCAAGACCACCATTCCAGATTTGCTCTTCTTCTTCCCCTTTTGATCTACAGAGGCATGCAAATGTCTTTAAAGCTAAAAATCAAATGTTAAAGAGAAAGGATCCTGGATATACTTTTAAAAATCTCAGAATATTGGAAGACTTGCTTATATTTAGGCAGTGCAAGGTCACATTCCAGTTGGACTTCCCTGGCTCACACCAATTGGAAGAAAGATATAGACTATGCTAGTTTATTGCCTGTCTGGGAAACTGCCAGTTCTTTTTGCTTTTTCTTGTACTCTTGACTGTTCAGGTACTTGTGTTAGGAAAAAAAAACTGTATCATTTTTATTCACGGGCAATTCCTTTTCAATGGAAAGAAGAGAATGATTGATGAAATCACAGCACAGATGAAGTATGCAATTTTGAATGAGAATGCATTTGAACGGAAATGCTTCTCTTGCTATGGAAATGTTTTGGATCATTAACACTGATGTGAAAGGAAATAGATACAGAATTTATCTGTATGAACTACCACACTCTAGAGATACCTAAGCAAATTCTAAGCAAGGACATTTGTGTAATAAAAGCACTCTAGTCGTAGCATAGATCTTTTCTGTTGTGGCTATCTCACTGGAACATACTGGCAATACACTGCAACATTCTGTGTAGACACTCTCACAACAGGTTCACAAAGCCAGTGGTTGGCTGTTAAGAAGATGAATCTTGCAGTGATGGTCAGAAGGTAATGAAGATTCATAAAAGAGTTGCAACAGTTATTTTTTCCTATTTAAGAAATCCCAAACTCAAATTATGATGTTGAAAAGGTAGCCAGCAGAGGGGAAAAAAAGGGGAAAAAAAAGGACATTCTCCTGCAGCTGTGAAAGCATTCATATAGATGTGGCATGAAGAATAATACAAAGGATAATTTTGGAATACAAGTGTTTAACAGCTAAGTAGAGAGTAAATGTAAATCAGGCTTTTAATATCCTAAAGAAGGTGGATTGGATGACTCCATGTCTCCAAGTATTACAAGCCGTTGTAGTTCCCATCATATAGCTAGTTCTGCTTCAATACCTGTGCCTCTGCTTATGTTGTCTTTGGTTAGCATTACCTTTGACTGCCTTCAGGTGTTTGCCAGCTTTTGACTAATACTATGACAGACTATGAGATGCCACATCTCTGGTTTTCATCCCATTCATTACAGTACTTACTTTAGTCTTCTGTTGACAAATGTTTTCACAGGCTCAACCTTGCTCAATTTACTGCTGCATAGCATGTGTGGTATTCATTCTATACAGTCTTCCAGACAAACAGTTCTGACTTTTTCATAATGTAGCTGTGAACAGACGGCACATATTTATAGCAGGTGCACACTCTTAGATCGAGCTCTTTATTTAATCTGAGTTTGTAATGTTGTGTCCAGATGTGAAATTTATTAATCAAGCTCACTTCCTGTGAAGAAGAAAGCCTCTGAGCTGTGAGTACAGGTCTACTTCCGCCCCAGAGAAGGAGAGGTGAAAAAGGACAGAGAAGGACTTGGGCAAGAACAAGTTCATTTTACTCTCAGTGAGGAACCAGAGCTGTTAGCCACAAAAGAGGAGCATGATGCACACCTAAAGAGACATAGTAAAAGGGTACAGTTTATTTCAACCAGGGAGATGAACTAGGATTCTGCATGTACTCTTTTCAAAGGGCTATTCTAGGCAAACCTGTGGGAATCCTAAAGTCCCGTTTATTTCTGTGAAAGTCTTTGTACTCTTGATGGACTACAAATTCGGGGCTTTTACATTATATGGCATTGTTCTCGTTGGATTGAAAGTAGACTGAAGCAGTGGTCCCTCATAGCTGGATTTCCATCCCTGCCCTTGACCTGGCTCCTTTGCTTGTAAAGCTCTAGTTTTCATTCATTTGTCATATTTTGAACGTTTTTCTTTCCTCCAAATCTTTCCTTTATTTCAGCACCCTCTTGCTTTTCCCCTGCCCTTATGGGTGAATCCCTTTTGAGGAGGAATGTTTGTGCAGACGGTTTTATCAGTTCTTTTGTCTTCTCTACCTCTTCCCAATCCACTTTGTTATTTTATCCTTTCACCTAATTATTATCAGAGTATACTCAGGTTTTTAGTAAAAGTCACCTGATAAATGAAGTCATGAAATAAATAGTAACAAAATCATAGTGTCAGAGAATCCATGTTTTGATAGGAAGCAGAAATAGTTTCTTTATGAGGAAAGACATTGTGTGACTAACATGTTACAGTTCTTAACATCCAGCTGGGAAGTTACATAGCTTTCCAAATCAAAAGGAGTCCAATGTTTCATAAAATGCTTCACACAAGTCTAAATGCAGGGCTTTAAAGAAACCAGATTCTGTTTTAAGGCTGTTATTTTTAGACACGTATGAGATCAACGGTTTGTTATTCTGTGCATTGAAGTAGCTTCAGTGAACTTCAGAGGAAGGTGCAATCCCATAATACCTCAACAGGGAATTTCTTCCCACTTCTTATAAGTGCATGCATGGTTTATGCCTTGGTCATGAATTTATGCCTCACTCATCAGTCTATATAATGTGCTATTCCAGTATAGCACCTTTTACATTCTTACTACTATATTGCTAAAAAATGTTTTGTGGCAGAGTTCTGTTGGTCCATTCTGTAAATAATGCTTTTTCTCAGTTTTAAGTTTTTAATATGCAGCTTCAGGATGAGCAGCTATTACCTGAGCTGGGCTAGGTGCAGGAACACTCAGCCCTGTATTACACATAGAGGCAGCTATTCTTTTGACCCAGGACATTTTCCCATTTGGTTGAATAGTCAATTGATTGTTTGAATTGCTTTAATGTAGTTGCACAACACTGGCCAGTTATTATTTCTCACTAGATTTACACAAGTAAATTATCTCCATCATTGTTTTCAATGAAGTTGAGCCCAGTTACAGGGAAGCAAAGCCATGTAATTCCTTGTGCTTTGACAGTATGAAAACACATTCTATTTTATAGGCCAAACACAAAGGGAGATGTTATCATTACATTTCCTAGGGGAAAAAAACCACACAATTGCATATTTTACAACACTGTCTTTTTATTTATCCTCAAAAACTGTGTTTTATCATTTGCATTTCTGTGGTAACTTTTTTCCAGTCATACTGAGGAGCTCTGCGATCATTATTAATGAAATAAACTTTTCTGGACTATAGTGAAATCTATCATTATCCACTGTTCTTGTTATTATCTCCATTTAACCAGGGAGGAAATGGATAAAGCATGTGTGATGAGGAGAGTCAAAACTGCTTGCCTTCCTGTGTTGAACTTGTTCTGCCTCATTTCCTTTTAAAAGAATATAAATGCTTCTATCTTTCTCCCTCAATTTCTTTTTGCTTGCCCACCTCTTACACAAAATCTCAAATAATCTCTTAGTCTCCACATTTGCCATCTGTCCGCATTACTCACTGCAGGCTTTCAGAATTTGTATTTCCTCTAACCTCGAACAGTATCTTTTGTTTCCAGTCCCCACTTTGTGTACTAGCTTGCTTGGGTCTCTGATTTTCCTGGAATAAATTATAATAAAAAGCCAGTATTTGTAACTTAGTTCTTTTTTGTGTTTGCCTAATGATGAAAAACTCACCTGATAGTAAGTTAATAGTTTCCACTGCAGCAATGTTTATTATAGCAATTTTAATATACCCTATGACAAGCTATCACATAAAACCATATTCATGCAGAGCTACTTCCTTTGGGGTCTTGTTTACTCTAAAATACTGCAAACTGGCAACTGTGAGTAGTATGAGTCAACGACTACTTGAGCAGCTATGTACTACTACAAACAAAGGTAAAGTAATATAAAGATGTTGACACTAAAATCAAAACCAAAACAAATTACTCATTGGTGAGAAGATTATACAAGCATGGTAGCTTTTGTGGGGCTTGATGAGGTTTCTTTCCCAGTAAAAGTTAATTAAGAGGAACTCCAGAGCAGCAAAATGCAGCCTTGCCCTTTCTCTTGGCAAGGTCCATCAGCCACTGTTAGGATGTGGGAAGTGACCTCCTTTCTCTTCTTTGTGCTTAACATTAAGAAACCCTTCACAGACAGGCAGAGGAGCTGTTGGTAAAACTTGCTAGTCCTGCAGTATGCCTGGCACTTGCATCATGAGGGCTGCAAAGGAAGGAAGGCCTCTCACGTGTAGTGCCTGCCAACGTGACTGAAATTCCATTTCCTTTTTCTGGTACCTGCCCACTCAGTCCCTGTACACACTACCGTAGCATACAACACACTCCTGAAATTACCCTCAAACAGGAAGCAAATGGAGGATATCAGTATTTATCAGAGATATGTCAAATGTGACTCTCAGATTCCACAGGGCTTGTTCAGGCTCTTCTTAGAATGCCACTTGATTAAGGCTTACAGAGCCCAAGTTTTACTACGAGCATCAGCTTCAAATGAACTCCAAAGGGTTCAGACTCCAAAAACATGGAAATATGAGTTCCATATAAGTTAATCTAGTCCACAGGATAAGCCTGGGGAATTTAATGCTGCAGGAAGTAATCAAAAAACAGTGTCTGGATTGCGTATATATACTTTATTTTTAAAGGACTAGATAATTAAACTCTATTTAAGCAAGGTAAAAAAGGAATACAAATAAAACCTCTTGTTTCATATCAGGAAGCAGGCTGGTTACCTGCTGCAAGGAAGTAGAGTTCAATAAATTAAACATAATTTAATAAGGGTTTGAATTGGCTCTTGCTGAAATCAAAAGTGTTTCCCTGACTTTAATAGAACTTATATGGTTCCAGCTCTCAGATGTCTCAGGTCCGAGTTTAAATTCCTATGCAGCATCAGCTGTTGACCATGGCTCACTAGCCAGTTTCAGGAGCTGCGTTACTAACAGATGATTCTTGTGCTTTTAAAAAAGAATTAAGGACTCACCTTTGAAGTGATGAGGTGTTTTGCCAACACCCTTAAAGAAATACTGTTTCAATTACTTGGCTGTTTTGTAGTATGGTAGAATTAAGACTTTGTTTATACCCAGGTTTTGAAAGACAGGATCAGATTTGGTCAAAGGCAGTAGATAGTGTTAGTTTGGTCATATCCAAGTTTGACTTAATTACACCAGTAGAAAGGGGCCTTATTGGTTATTCCTCTTCCCATACCTGAGTAAATGAGAATTAAGTTGAAGAATGTCTGCCTTCCCACCAGGGGAGGAGTCCTACTTTTAGCATATTTGACTAGTTAAAGTAATACAACTTTTGTACTCAGAAAAGCACTGAGGAATTTCCCCTGAATGCTTCCAGAAGCAAAAGAAGGGATTGTTCTGCATGTGCTAAAAAACTAAGGAGTCCTGGCAGCTGGAGCAGCTTTTGCTAGGGATCACACTGAACACTTCATGACCTCCTGCACGCTGCAGGCAAAGAATTTCAGTTATTCCTGCCCTGTGATCCAGGAAGTCACTTTGTACTTGCAAAGAACCACAAGAAAGCACCTTCAAATGCAGTACTATGGCACCACAAAACAACTGAATGATTCTTACAGTTCAGTCATTTAATTTGCAAATGTTTGAAAGAGAAACCAACTGATAACAAAACCGAGTTTTGCCTAAAGTCTGAAGTAATCATCAAAAGTCTCTGCTGTATGTGTGATAATCTGCTGACATTTAGCCAGGTCGCCGTCTGGAAACCCTTCCAGGACCACAGAGGGCTCAGTCTTTCTTCTTTTCAGAAAATATAAAGGTAGTAATTGTCTTTCAGTTGATTGGTGGGGTTCTCTTGGGCAAAATAGAAAATAATTTTTTTCTATCAAATCATCTATTTGCACTTTTTCTGACAGATAACTGAGGTAACAGAGCTCCTAGTCTGCATATTCTTGTCCCTAAAATCTCTTAATTTTCAAGGCATAATTATATTAGTAGCACAGCTACATCCATTATTAATGAGCATTATTTTATTTGAAGCTAAACTAAGTCTTGCTGCCCTTAGCATTTACTGAAATGGGCATGTATGGTTCTAAGACACTCTTGGAGGTCAGGCACCCAGCTGCCTTTCGCTTTCCTTCTGAATTCTTTCAATCAGCTTTGGAAACAATTTTTTTCTAGAGTTAGGTTATATAAGTAGCAATACAATCACTCACTGAGCTTTAAGGAAGCATCTCCCAGCTGTGTGAAGCATACAAAAATAAGCAAAGAATCTTTAACGTGTAGAGGAGTAGAATATATTCACCTAAGTAGAAATATGTACTTCTGGAACTGTAATATTTCCCTACACCTGAGTCATTAAGAGCTAGTTCTGTTGTTTTGCACTGTGCTACAGAATACAATGCATGCAATACTCATTGTCAGTATTAAAACCCTGCAGTACACATGATCTGACTGTGTTCTTTAGATCAGTAAACCTCAAGTCAGGCATTGCATTTTATTAAAAAAAAAAAAAAGAAACAGTACATTTGTAATTGATTTTCAGAAGCAGTAACTTAGGTATAGATTATTGGTGAAACTTTCCGTTTGTAGAGAAATATGTGACTCATACACATCTTACATGATCCCCTACAACATCCCTCTCTCTAAATTAGAGAGATACGGATTTGATGGATGGACTATTCAGTGGATAAGGAATTGGTTGGATGGTTGCATCTAGAGAGCAGTGGTCAATGGCTCGATGTCCAGATAGAGATCAGCGACAAGTGGTATCCCTCAGGGTCCGTACTGGGACCAGTATGTTTTAAATCTCCGTCAATGACATAGACAGCGGGATCGAGTGCACCCTCAGCAAGTTTGCAGACAACACCAAGCTCTATGATTCTATGATTCTTTGAAGATGGAAAGTTCCACACTTAATAAAACTAGATGTTTGTTTGCTGAGCCTCTCATTTATGTTTTACAGGATGCCGAAGGAAGGTGGATAACCTGGAGTGAATGCTTTTTTTTCAGAATACAGTTTCTTTGGCTGTTTTTGTCTTTATAAAGGTAGGTAGCTGAACAAGATAGATATCTGAAAATAGAAGCTGTATAATAACAAAAGAAGTGCTTTATTTTGCCTTCTCATTTTCAAAGTATCGATATCTATCACATTTATCACTATCATCCCTCAACTAGTAGAACTGCTATTACATTCATGCCAGTAAGTTTTGAAAGTGTCTCCTTGAATCTTGATAAGGTGTGGGAACTGGGAAGTGGTGTTGAACAGCTTGTTCTGGGAGACAAACACCTGTAGAGTGGAAGCATTTCTGGAGTTCAGTTGATAAACAAAAAAAACCCTCTATATTAACTCAAGATAAAGGTTGCAGAGTTCAAATTACAAAAGCCAGGAAATGAAAACATGATGTTTCTAACAACAGTACTACTACAACTGACCTGTACTTTCTGTTCCTCTTTCCCTGTCTAAATACATAGATTATTATCTTGTTATACCTTATTTAATAAATGCCACAAAACACTTCATAGAGCCATTTTTACTTACTGATCAACCATAGATGTTTTTGTTTTTCTAACATAAACTCTACAACATTAAGTCTACAGTAAATATAGCTTCTATATTTAATATCTACACCATTCTGAAAGTAAAGGCTGCTTAGGTAAACAGGATTGAAATTATGTGGTTAATAATAGTATTTAAACAGTTCAAATTTGGTGTGAAAGCACCTGTAGTGTACTAAGAGCTTTGAGGAAGGAACTATAGGAATTTTCACTCTGAAGCAGTTTACATTTTCTGCACTAGAGTAAGGGGACATAAGTGATATGTTTTTCATAGGGAAAATTTTATTTTAATTCAATTTTTTTTTAAAGTAGCATAGTTTGTCCAAAGACTTAAGGGATTAATCCCTGGCCTTTAGTATTGTTCTATCGAAGCCTATAGAGGGTGGAAGCAGGGACAGGTAGCCTGGGAGGACTACCGAGTGGCTGTGCGAGAGGCCAGGGATTGGGTGAGGAAGGCTAAAGCCCTGACAGAATTAAATCTGGCCAGGGATATAAAAAGTAACAAGAAAAGCTTTTACAGGTATGTAGGGGACAAGAGAAAATCCAGGGAGAATGTAGGCCCCCTCCGGAATGTAACGGGTGTCGTGGTTACCCGGGATGTGGAGAAGGCTGAGGTACTCAATGACTTTTTTGCCT
>WHYT01016913.1:50527-85411 GCA_009806455.1 Tetrax tetrax
CAGGCCCTACTGAACAGCCTGTCCCCATCCTTCCTGTAGGCCCCCTTGAGGTACTGGAAGACCGCTATCAGGTCTCCCCGGAGCCTCCTCTTCTCCAGGCTGAACAGCCCCAACTCTCTCAGCCTGTCCTCGTAGGAGAGGTGCTCCAGCCCTCTGATCATCTTCGTGGCCCTCGTCTGGACCCTCTCCAACTGGTCCATGTCCTTCTTATGTTGGGGACTCCAGAACTGGACACAGTACTCCAGGTGGGGTCTCACCAGGGCAGAGTAGAGGGGGAGAATCACCTCCCTCGACCTGCTGGCCGCGCTCCTCTTGATGCAGCCCAGGATGCAGTTGGCCTTCTGGGCCGCAAGGGCACATTGCCGGCTCATGTTGAGCCTCTCGTCCACCATCACTCCCAAGTCCTTCTCCTCGGGAGAAGCAGTATTTCATACTACAATATTTTATATATTCATAGCACATGTAGAAGAAGGTGATAGACATAGGCAATGTAGGTGATTATTGCCTCTTACTCAACATTTGTTAGACTGCATGTAGACTATTGCATTCCATTTCAGGTGCCACAGTCCAAGAAAGACATTGGTAAACTGAAGCGAGTTCAGCACAGGGCTGTGAAGGTGATCAGGGGCCTGGAGCACTTGCCCTTTGATGAGGGGCTGAGGGAGCTGGGCTTATTCAATCTGGAGAAACAGCTTTAAGGGGATCATGTAGCAGCCTTCCAAAACCTTAGAGGAGTTTATTAAGAAGATGGAGCCAGACTCTTTACTGAGGTGCACAGTAAGAGAACAAGACAGAGTGGTCATAAACTGAAAAGGGAGAGGATCTTACTGACTATAGAGAAAAAAAAGAACAAGTTGTCCAGAGAAGTTGTGGAATCTCTGTTTATAGAGATGTTCAAGACTCAACTGAATAAAGCCCTGAGCAATCTGGTCTGATTTCAGTGTCCACCCTGCACTGTGCAGGAGCTTGGACTAGATCATCCCCTGAGGTCCCCTTTCATCTGAATCATTGTTATTCTATTATTTTGATACATAATTTTTCACATGGAAAACCAAAAGAAATTTAAAATCTAAGGCAACTATATAAAAACTGAAAAAAAAATTACTTATACTGACATGTATAGTTCAGTTCTTTAGTGCAAAATATGTACTATGAATAGATTCAGTAGTGTATATATTGCTTTCACAAATAAGTACACAGGAAGCACAAATAAGTACACGGGAAGCACTGGTCATGCATGTTCACACAGACACGCATCTGTGGAAAATGTGCCCTTTTAATAAATCACATTCCCCTGAATCTTACATAGTACCACTAGTAATAAAACATTTTATTTTTATGATGTCTTTCATTTTTGGACTTCAGAGTACTTAGAACTTGATATAATAAACAGAGTTAATTCTGAACTGGCTGGTGTCTCTTAGTCTTTAACGGGTGTGATTTGGCAGCTCTGGGGATTTTTTGAATGTGTGTGTCCTGAGTGAGCATCATGCCTGAGAAGTCAGTTCATTTTCCTGTGTTGTTAGTTAGCAGAACACCACACAGCCTCAAACTGTTAAAAATACTCTTGCACTGCACGTTTGATCTGGAATACTATAGTGGAAATCTAAGTAGCAACTTACAGCCCAACACATCCCTCTCTAGTTTCAACAGTCCTCACCAAGCTCCATACCTCCTAATCCCTCGTCAGGCAGCTGTGCGAAGTGACCCAGCAGGGCTTGGAGCCTTTTCCTTTCCCTTCTGCATGACTACCAAGTTAGGAGGTCGATCTCGCTTACCAGGCCCAAGGCTGCCGTAAACATCCAGCCAGTAGCTCCCCCCAACTGCCCCAGCAGTAACTAGAGCCGGCAGCAACACGCGCTCTGTCACCACCTTCATGCCTCCTTCCCATCCAAAAGCTGAGTGTGCTGCAACTCTAGCTGTCCTCGCCTTTGGGGCAGGTGAAAGGAGAACACGCTGTGAGTACTCACGGCGTCACAGGAACATACTCGGTTACCTCACTGAGCTCCCCTCTGTCCAGCTCTTTTAGCACACGGAGCAGACAGCCAGGCCGGAAATTCTGGCACTCAGACCCTTCTCAAATACAGCATTGGAACTGGTCCAAGAAAGAAATGTGGGAAGGGGTTAAAAATCAACAAAATGTGCTGCTGCACAAGGCCAAACTGAGCAGAGTGTAATCTCTGTGTTACCACGAATCAGTCAAAGAAAATTACTAAAGTACTAAGAAAATTGCTTTTTAAGTATTTGTTCCTTGAAACTAGATGTCAGCTGTTATCAAAATCTTTTTTGTTGTTAGATGTGGAAAACAGAAATATCGCAGCTGCAGGGTGCCATTATAGACTGTATTTCTTTATGAGGCTGGGGAGCAAGATGATAGACACTGTGATAGGAATGACATTCTCTCCTAAAATTTTAGTAAGTGGAGAGTGCTCAGAGCATGGGATAGGTGCCTTCTGGCTGAGTGATTAATATATCTGAAAATGAAAATGAATGTATTGTGCTTGCTTTATTCATGTTAAATAGGGAATTCTCAGAGGTTATCTTTGGACAAACAGGAGTCATGTCAGTGCATCACACTGGCATTGACAAAATCTGTGCTATCCTTGGTGGTTCTGTTTAAGGAAAGGGGAGAGTGCCAGCCCTGCCAATGACAGTGGGACACATGCAGGCATTTTCAAGACTTCGACTGAACACTAATTGCAAACACTTGGTTTTGTTTGTTATAACTGAGTGTTCTCAAAACTGTTAGGCTCATAACTAGATTACAATATCTTTGGTCTGGAGTTCATAGTTACTTTGTCTATAAAAGAACCTTGCACCACTTCGAGGCTTGGAGAAATAAGGAATTTATCTTGTGACCCAGCTAAAACTACAGCACAGCTAACTTCTCTGCTTTTTACTTTTCTCTCTTGTAACCCAATATGAATTTCATAATGATGTGACGAAAGACTACTTATGGAGAAGCTAACTGTTGGACAATTTACATTTTCACAGATGAAACATCAAAACTACAGAATATGTGTGCTTTATGATTTCCAAACAAATTCTTTTCCTTTTTTTTTCACTTGTAATTTACAGTTTCAGATTATGTTCTCAGAACTCACTTGGCTGTCATAGTGTATTAAAGATCCTGCGAGGAAAATGAATACAGCATTAACACAGACATGAGAATGGCGATGCTGGGTTGGACCACAGTGTCCTGTATTCTGCAGTGGCCAGCAATGGATACTGAAGCTGAGAATAGGAAGAGCCGATGTGATGCTTTCCCAGAATACTCTGTCCTTCTCCAGCAGTTGTAAGTTAGGGACATCTAACAACCCCAAAGGAGTCTATAAAATCTGTCAAAGGGAATCATAGGGATTCATTTCAAACATCTATATCTGTTGATTTTCAGCTGGTACAGCTGGTTTCACTGCACACCTGTTGCTGTTAGGGCTGGTGTTTTCTCAGTGTGCTCAACAATCACACGCCTGAGGCAGCCATTCTTTACATGTTTTATTTCAGAGGTGTCCTTAGAGAGTCATAATTGCATACAGAAACCAAATTAAGAATCATGTGTTCCTGGTGACCATTCAAACCTACCAATTTTGGAGGGACTCCTGTCATTGACACAAAATAGGTCACAGTTTCCACGTTAGTCCAACAGGCAATGCCAGGGAAGGTGTAGCAGTGGCAGCAGCACGCAGAGCGGGACAGCAGTGCAGGCTGTGCATCCTTTGCTCTGCTTCCTTTCTCTACACCTACCACATCACTTGGCAGGAAGAAAGACTCTGGCCCTTAGCATTTTTTTTTCTGAATTTTCAATTTAATTGACAAAAATAAGACCTGCAGAAATAAAGTAGAATAAGACATTCAAAATCAATGGAGATAGGTAATTGCTGCATTTTCAAACAAGATGTAGGTATTTGAAAGGCATGGCCAAATTGAGCATTACTGAGTAATGAAGAAAAGCTACACTGTGAGGAAAAATTAATTATGACTCTTCAAATTGTGAAAAGCATCAAAGCATAATTCACGTCAAACTGATGGAAATATGAAAAATAAATGAGGTGGAAGTATCAGCTTATTTTTGGAGAAATTGGAGTATTTCTAAACAAATTTTCTCTTATAATTTTACGGTTGCATGTTTGTCGTTTCTAATGACTCTAAGGAAGAAATGTAAACATTAGATTTGTTGGGTATTTTTTTTACTATTATGTAAGTTGCATTATTTCACGTTTTGAAGTATCCTGAGCTTTTTGGGATCACTGCCTGGAGATATATAAACGAACATACTGACAATGAAATGCTTAACTAATACGCGCTAATATTTGTAATTGTTTTGAACAAGTGTGGGCCAAAAGTTAAGCTAAGTTGGAGCAACACATAATTTCTAAATTCATTTGGTAAAGAGAAGTCAGAAAAATGTCTGTAAATTCACCCATTAAATTGTTCGTATTTTTCAGATCTAAATATAAAAAGTTAATGTGATCCAACATAGATCATATATGAAGAAAACTAGGAATGAGCCCCATCTGCAAAGCTGAGACCACAATCTGCCTCTGGTTCCAAGTTTTCAAATGTTCTGGGACACCAGGTCTTTAGATTACAAATCAAGCTCATGTTTGATATAAACAACCACATTTAATTTCATACCACTCTAAACTCAGACTTTCATTTTACTTGGCCACACTTGGTGTTTAAATACACTTACCTAGACTATTTTAAATGGGTTTTACAATAACAAGTTGCCATGAGGAAGGCTGATTACACACTGATCACAACAGAACACAAAACAATGCCCAACAAGAACAGAATGTTCAGAACTATTAGATTGGTCTCAGTACATTGTCAGACTCCTGCAAGTTGTGGTTAACCTCTATGACCTTTATAGATTTTTGAACTTAGAGAATCCTCTCATTTCAAGAGTAAAACCAATTTTTTACACTAGTTTTTAAAATGCAATAATTTTTATGTCAAATTACAATGTCCTAATTTTCAGATGTACCAAGCAACTGCAACCCAGGCTGAATTCAGGAGCAGCTTGCTCAAAAAGAGTGAGAAATATGCCACTGCACTAAAAACAAATTTGTTTACCATTGGTTAGAATTGACCTTCTAAAACTAACCCATAGGATTAAGATTTTCAACTCAGACAGGTTAGTAATACGACATACAAAACGTTTTCTTTTTAAGCTATATTGGACATACCAATCAGGAACAGAAAGTACTCAGCATCTTCCAAGACATAAATAGTCTGTTAACTTTCGTCTCTATTCACCATACTATTCAGCTTGTTCATCAAAAGCATAAGTGTACTGTAGAAGAGTACACAGTAAGATTATACGACACAGTACACACATATGTAAGCACAATTAAAAACTCTGAATTCCTAGAAAAACTGTAGATCACTATATATGAATACACAGAAGAAAATGTATCACCAATTTATTAATATTCAATTTCTAAGATTTTATTTGGCAGAAATCAATATGTAGTAGATTTAAAATAGCAGTTATGTCAATTATTTAGACATTTTTAAGTCTAAAGGTAGCCCACAACTAAATATTCTTGGCACCAGACCAAGTATTAACATGACTCAAATGCTACCTAAGAGACAGGGAGAGAAAGTTGAAATAAATTATTATTTGTATTGAACAAACCAGGTTTCATATTAAGGCCTCTAGTATAGGCGAATTGGAAAGGTGCCAACAATCCAGCACCAGCATCTGCAAGTGATTTATTTAAGTCAGTCAGTTGAGAGAAGATGTTGAAGAAGCTGAGGTCTTCCATCCTAATAAGTGAATAGTCACTAAAATGGCAAATACTATGGCTAATGACATAATACTAATGACAAATTACTGTCTTGAAGAAAAAATGCCTTATAAATACATGTTATGGGATTCTAAATTAACTCTTGGGCAATCTCAAAAAATGGAATCGGGCATTACTGCAAACAGTGTGATAATAGTTCTGTTCAATCTGCAATATGACAAAAAATGAACATGATGTTAAGAAACACGTGGAGAATGAAAAATAATTCTGGAGAAATCAGGCATAGCTCTGAGCCATTGTTTTTTCTGCAATGTTGACCATGGGCCACCTCAGACTGAAGAATTCTGGAATTCTGGAATTTGAGTCTTGAGAGCTGCAACAGAAGTAGAAGCAACTCACAGACGAATAATGAGTGAGAAATTTTGAACATTTTATCTCAGAAGATGAACAGAATATGTGATAAAACAATGAAATGTTCAGAAGCTATTATAGAACTGTTGCACACAACAGACAGCCAACAAGGCAGTTTTGAATTTAAACTGAAAAACTGCAAAATCAAAAATGGCAAACCATTCTTCACGCAATATAGTGACTAAGGAACCTGCTGACATAATGCACCCATGAAGTCAAGGGTTTAGTAAGGTTTAGACAGAGGCTGCACATTTAATTGGAGTTCACAAAAATACCTAGCACTAACAGTTAAGGCTGAGGGTACCACACCTCAAATACTGTATTAAGTTTTGCACCCCTCACTACAAGAAAGACATTGAGGTGCTGGAGCACGTCCAAAGGGCAATGAAGCTGATAAAGGGTCTGAAGAACAAGTCCAAGAGGAGTAGCTGAGGGAATGGGGATTGTTTAGTCTGGAGGAGTCTGAGGGGAGACTTTATCGCTCTGTACAGCTACCTGAAAGGAGGTTGTAGCGAGGTGTGTATCAGTCTCTTCTCCCAAGTAACAAGTGATAAGACAAGAGGAAATGGCCAGAAAGTTGTGCCAGAAGAGGCTTACATTGGATATTAGGAAAAATGTCTTCACTGACAGGGTTATTAAGCATTGAAATGGGCTGCCCAGGGAAGTGGTTGGGTCACCACGCCTGGAAGTATTTAAAAGATGTGTAGACGTAGCACCTAAGGACATGGTGTAGTGGTGTCACTGGCAGTGTTAGGTTTGTGGTTGGACTTGATGATCTTAAAGGTATTTTCTAACCTAAAAGTTTTTATGATTCTATGATTCTACTGCAGTAGGAGTAAAACAGCACACTTCAGGATTTATGCCAACACACACTGGGATTCTAATGGGGGAAAATGACTCAACATCTGCCTGCTCTTGGACTTCTTGCATCTTCTTCTGTGAAACATCTGGCTGTGCAGAGAAACTAGATTAGACTAGACATACAGTTCTGATGAACTTTTAGTAAATTCCTACCTTTTTGTCTTGAACTATTAGGATTAGACGCAGTTTAACACCAGGCCTGCAACCTTTCTTTTTGAAAACAAATAAAAAACCAAAAAAATCAAAGTGCAGTATCAGAGACAGCTACGAAGCAAACTCTATTCCATTAGAGGAGAAAATATAAGTCCTTCATGATGATACCACCAACTAGGGCAGCAGCACCGGTGTTTTAAGGGGCTCGCCTTTACCGGGTGCAGTTTTACCATCAGCTGTGCTCGGACCGGCCAGACAAAGGCTGCAGGGGCGGCGGCCGCAGCGAGGGCCCCGTTGGCGGGCAGCGCTGCCGCCCCTCCCGCCGCCTCCTGCGCCGCCCGGCAAAGGCCCCCGCGGGCCTCAGTTCTCCGGGCCCGGCTCCGAGCCAGCCGGTCCCAGGCCGTAACGAGCCATCACAGGCGGCTGCCGGCCTTCCGCCGCCCTTTCCCGGGCTGGAAGCGGCGGTGGTCGGCGGCGTTCAGCCCTCATCACCTGGGGAACGCTCTGGTAGGGTCGGTCCGCTCAGCGCCGCCGGGGCCGTTGGTGGGGTCAGGAACAGACGTTCGTGATCCCGGCGGTCCGGGGAGCGGCGGGACAGCAGCTGCAGAAACCCTCGGGCGGTAGCTCCCCACGACGGGAGCCGAGCCAGACCCCGCGGTGCTTCGTCCCCGCCGCCTCGGCCGCCAACGGGCAGCGCCGACCCCGTAAGGCGCGGCCGCGGCTCGCCTGCCCTCCCCTGGGCCCCACACTCCGCAGAGAGGGGTCACCTCGGCCTCGGCCCCGGCCCTACCCGCCCGGCTGCGCCCACCCGTAACCGAACTCCCCCCGCCTTCTCTCGAACAGCTCCGGCCGCTTCCCCGCCCGCCCCCTTATGTTAATCCGCCCGGCTTTACATATCCCCTCCCCGCGGCCAGCCCCCGCTACGGGCTTGCCCCGAGCTGTCACGGCAGCACCGGCGCGCCCCCACTCCCCCGCCGGCCGCCGCTCGCTCCGGTGAAGCGGTGCCCGGCGAGCGGCCTCCCGCGGCGCCCGGGCCGTTGGCCGCTGGCCGTTAACAGCGGGGCCGTTGGCTGTTACGGCGCGGCCGTTACTGCCCAGCGGCGGCTGCTCGGGCCGCTCGTCGCGAGGCCTCGCGGGACTTGTTTTGGGGGTTTTGGTGGCCTAAGGAACAGCTCATAAGCCTAAATCTAAAGTTCTAGACCCAGCTATAGCTTATATATAAAAAAATACATATACATATGATTACTTATATATATAAAGGTACTTCTGAGGACCTCATAATGAGAAAACAGCCAGCTCCTGCTTGCAAAGAGAATGTTTTACACACAGGTGTACAGCGCTCCTGTGCAGTCAGATCCGGGCACAGTGCGAAGGCTGAGCCTGAGCTCCCCAAAAGAAGAGACCGGCCCGGTGACCCCCGGGCTCTGCCCCAAGCCGCTCGCCTGCAAGAAGAGACGGCCCGCAGGCCTTGCTCCGGCTCCTCCAGCGGCAAGTTAAATCCCAAGGAGGAATGCTGTACAGGTAGGTGGTGTTGGCTCGTATCTTTCGCATGTCTCCGGTGTTTCCCCTGGAAAGAGGTTTGTGGGGAATGGGATAAACACAAAGAATGTGCCTAGTTGGTAACAGTGTTGTGGGTGATGCAAAACAAGAGCTTGGCTGGCTGTGGTTTCTTTATTGCAAATTTTCAGTGGTAATCTGTCAGGAATCTCCAATTTGTATTTCAGTTGAAGAAAAAACACTACCTGATAGTGTGTGTTTGGATTTTACTTGTAGAGCACCCCAAAGTGGTTTCTCTGTGTTTTTGAGTGTTGATCCTCCTTTCGTTTAAATTTTTTTGCGGCTTTCCAAAATGCTGGGCCTGAGAGTGGGTGGGGAACAGAGCTTGCTTTCCTGGCCGTTCTTGCCTTGCCCTGTGCACCTTGGCACAGAGAGCAGAACTGGCCCAGTGTAGCTCCTCAGAGAGATGCCTGGCTGCAGAGGTGGACAGCGAAATCATTTACCATCTAGGTCATGAAGAAGGCCAAGAATTGAGAATGATTTATACGAAATTATAATAGTAACACTTTTTAAGAGGATGCGTAAAGAAACAAGTGCTAATATTAAGGACATTTTGCAGATGATCCTACCAACCATTTTTTATTGTACAGACTGATGAATGAACCCAAAACAGCAAAAGGAGGGATGCGTTTCCAAGATCTAAACCTGAGGCTATGACTGGTACAGTTTAGAGTGCTTGGACTATTTTATGAATCAGACAGCCTTTCAGTTTGTGCTTAGTGTTAAGCACACATAGTCCAATTTACTTACATGCTTAAAATTTAAGGACGTTCGAGTGTTGTTGGATCATGGCCATATTGCCTGTATAGTTCTATTTCTGCACAAAAACCCCAAGTGTTTCTTCCGTGCTACTTTGTAGGGATTTATGAAATTTAAT
This sequence comes from Tetrax tetrax, assembly GCA_009806455.1. NCBI lineage: Eukaryota > Metazoa > Chordata > Aves > Otidiformes > Otididae > Tetrax > Tetrax tetrax. Next base: position 60,140 of record WHYT01016913.1, read on the forward strand.
ATTGGCACAATGCTCTAAAAGTGGTAAAGCTTTATATGCCTATGAATTTTATTGCCCTTGCATCGAGTATTTTACAGGCTTTTATGATAGATTAAAAATGCTGAGCACTGAGATGTTGGAAGTGTCAGTGTGTGTAAAACAGTTTTTGGTTACGTACTTTGGCACAGTCCTGCTGGTCTAGTGACACCGTTACTTCTGTCATTGCATCACTGCTAGAATTATATTGCAGTGACGAGACTCCCAAAAATATTTTCTTCACTCCACTATTTGAAATAAAGCCAACTGGGTTTCATGTCTCTCAGAAATTGTGCTAAAGTATTGCTGGGGTAGGGTTTTTGTTGTTTTAGTGCCTATTTATGTCTTGCCCATATTAAGACGAGGACTGTGCTCTACAGAGATGAATGTGTGTGACATATGCTGTATTTATTAACACTTTTGCAGGCTGTCAGCTGAGTTTCCATGGCTAAAAAGAAGGGTGTTAATTTTTAAATCTCATACGGCATGCTATAAACCCACAGTGGAACCTAGGAGTAGTAAGTGGAATAGTTTGGGTAAAAGAACCCTTTCCACACCGATGAAGTAAACTGTATTAAGAAGAATTTAGCACTGAGAATAAGTGACTGAAGAGAAGATGAATATGCCTTAAAAAGTTAGGGCTTGATTCTGCACAACTGTGTCTGGATGAAGAATTCTTGCTCTCATAACTGGTCTCACTGATGACAGTGAAATTATTTATGTGGGTGACAAACTATTTGTGTGACAAAGAATGTGAAAGACTGGAGTCTTAACAGTACAGTAAAGCTGTCCCAGGACAAATTCTTCCTGAAGTTTTGTTTTGCAATAGTCAGTTGGATGAGCTTTTCCTTTTCTCTTTCTGAGTACGATGACATAGAAACTCACTTCTTTGACAATGTACTCTCTGTTGTTCTAAACAGGGATGTGTGAAGTTATTTATCAGTTCCCCAAACTGTATTTACAGGATGTGATCTGAACCCAAAATAAATACACTTCGTATTTAATACAGAGCGTTTGAACAGCATGAGTGCTGTGTTCAGCAGTCTCTTCATGGGCCACTGAAATACAGCCGCTTCTGTAGCAAGCATAACCAGGTGGCCAAATGTCTGATATGTATGTTTAAGTTCTCTACAAATAAAATGCTCAACAAAATTGTTTTCAAAAAAAATGAAAGGTTTTGTCCAATATTACATTACATTTCATTACATTTGAAATACTTTATTTTAATAATGCTGAAACTATTTCTTCTCATGAAACACTTCAGCGTGATTTTGGACTAATTATTTAGAACAATTTAAGTCGAACATTTTTGGAAAATTGTGATTAATGAGAACTTGTTGGACACATGACTGAGATACTGAACTTGAAAATTTGTTGCCTATATAGCAATATGTGTCTCTGGTACCTCTATGTATGGAACTCTTCTGATTAGCATTGGAGATTTGACCAGATCAGAATTTCATTTGATTTATGACCCTGTTTTATTTTCCCATTTTGTTTTTAGTGGTTATAGATTAAAAGAAACTACCATGTACATATAATGGATTTAGATGCAAATTAATTAATCAATCTTGTCTCACAATGTCTTAGCAAAAAAAAAAAAAAACAAACGTAAATTTGCTTGGAAAATCATGCCATCTTGGCATTAAAACTGATCTTAATTTTTAAGGGAGTTGTCCTAGAAAGTACTGAATATGCTTCATAAGCAGAAATCAAAAGTGTGAAGGGTAACAAAGAGAATGAGAATCTGAAAATAGGTTTCAGGTCCATATTTAGAGTCTTAAATAAGTGACCTGTTTTTTCAAAGGTGCTGAGCAGCCAGCCGTGCATGTGAATTCCACCAGAGTTCTCAACTGCACAGCATTTCCAGAAACAGACCAGTTACTCAGGATCAGCAATCCAAAATTTTAAAAAGCCTTTTCTCTATGTCTTAAGGTTAGCCGATTTTACTAAGCTGGGTGCCTAAAGTACTGTTCTAGGACATCCCCATTTTGCCTTGTGTCACCTTCCTTTTTTAAGTTTTGGCAGAAGAAACCCTGGCTTATGTAGTGAGGTCACTGAGGGACCGGAGAAGATGTTGGCCGGCAGCCTTGTTGCACTCTTGCTTGGCTGTGAACTGACTCTGTTTTATGTTGCAAAGTTCCATGAGTTTTTATGAAACAGAAACTGTGGTACTACTGCAGGTTTGGCAAAACCTGTTCTTCGCTAGAAGGTTTTAAATACTTTTCCACCTCTTCTCAGATTAAAATCTCTGGAAATTCTGACAGACGTCTTTTTGTATCAAAAACCAGAAGCATTATTTAAACATGAGTCTAAGCTTGGATGGCAAAATATTTTGTTAATTTATCCTACTGCATATTTTCACTATTTGTATTTCTCTTCTGCCTGTAGTTGCAGGTTTATTATCTGAGGTATAGGTAGTTTTCTGTGGTTTTGGAGCATATTGAAAAAAAATTGGTCATACTAGTGCATAGTTTAACTCTGATGTTCCTTGAGGCCCCATGTTAATGGATAGATCATCAGCTAGCATAGTCAAAGTAATAATTATTTTTTTTTTTTTTAAAATGGAACTATACTAATTTCTGGATCCATGTCTTCCTTTTACATGCCAGTCCATTATTGCTTTCTTTTCCTTCATGTAAATTGCCACAAAATACCAGGCACAATATTTTATCATAGTGTTTTTTTCAAGTAATAGCTGTAAACAGCGTCTATTCATAAATGGCAGAGGCAAAACTCTCCTTTGTTTTTTTCTTCTTAGTGTTTTAGTAATATAAAACTACCTCTGGGGATGTCACAACTAAAGTCACAGTAAATCTACTTTTCTTCTCAACATCTTTCCCAATTACGTGTTCCTTTTAAGCCAATTTGTTCATGAAAGAAACAAAATGGCAATGTTATGTGCAAGAATTTGTTGTTATTGCTTAACTTTATTTGGTTTGAGTTCTACGAATTGGGAACCACCAAGCTAGCTGTAACATCAAAATGTAGAAGTGTTTCTGCTTTTATTTTTGCAAATTATAGTAGTAATATACAAAGCTAGTAAAATTCATGCTATAGCGTATCAGAGTGCAGAAACTTGCTTAGGCTATCTTTTGATAGGATAAAATTATAATCTGATTATAAATTTTCACGTAGTTTTTATGTTTTCTAATGCTGACTAGGATGTTGTGAGGGAAAGCTGGATGCAGTTAAAGGTTTTGTAAGTCAGTGACATTTCTTGGAGATTATACCATTTTCCAGAATCTTATTCTATTTGAGAAAGTGATCTTTGATTAAGAAGTTTTTTTTTTTTTCAGTCTGTAAAGTAAAAATTGTAGTTTCTGGTTTAGAATTAAAAGCTTCCATATTAGATGTAAATGGGATGCTACAAAAACCAAAGAGGTACATGTTTTTATTTTAATTTAAGGAATTACGAGAAAAATGTTATGTTTTACAGGTCAGCTTTTGTAATCAGTTTTATATCTTTGTTTGCAGTTATGGACTACTGGGTAGGTTTTTTTCAGATTTTGTGTGAAGGATTCAGTTTGTAGCTAAGTGCATCTGAAATATCTGATTGCAGGATTGCTAGTTATTTTTAAACAGCTATACGAATAATACATAAAATTGTGGGAGTAGTAGAAGCTCAGGCAAAATCCAATGGATTGGCATTAGGCTTTTAAAGAAATTATCTGTATAAACTGTTGAAAGAAACAATAGAGACATAAGAATCCTGCCACCTAGCAGGTCAATGGCACTCAATTGACAAACAGAATAAAAAATGCCCATTGCCAGCTCTGTGGCGAAATGTTTAAAGTACAGTTTTTCATATGTCTTTCAGTTAAGCCTGATTTTAAAATCTAATATAAAGCAGAAAAACAGAACACCATGTAAAGTTTCTAACCTTACATTTTATAACGTATTAGGTTAATTTACTGGAAAAATAGTTACAGATTTCTTCATCACTGACTGGCTAGTCCCTGAAGAAAGTATTGTCTGGTCACTGAGCAGGAATCAAAAAACCTAGGTGATGTTGCCTACCTCTGACACCACAGAAAGCCTCATTCCTAAAGAAGTTACTCCGTTTTGTAATTAGCTAAAGGGGATCACTAACCAATTAAATTGTTTTGAACAGAACACAAATTTGAATGAGAAAATGTTTCTGTACTTCCTTTCTGTAATAGTATGCACTGCTAAGACTGGAGGAGAAAAATATGATTCGTATGTAAGAACTGTAATTGCTGTCAGACCCTAATGCCTGCATTTTAGCAAGCAATCTAATGCATATATAAAATCAGTCTGATTTTAAGATTTGATGGAGTCAGCCATCCTGAGTGATATAAAACCATCTACTGCTATTTTTTATAAATGTAGGTTCTTAACTTTAAACAGAAAAATGTGATAGTATTTAGTATAAATATGAATTTAAATGTGTTCAGACTTCTGGCTAGTTTGGTAATGGCGAAGATGCAATAAAATTTATTTTCTTTTGAATCTGAAAATGTAAAAATTAACTGTTTAAAACTCAGAAGTAAAATCTTTTTTTGAGATCATAAATTCCTATCAGTCCTGGTTTTGGCAGGGATGGAGTTAATTTTTCTCTCAGAGCCTTTGGATTTTATATGTGAAGAATGTTGATAAAACACGATGAGACCAAGGACACTGCCTGGCTTTCCAAATCTCGCTAATGTGCAGGTGCAGGAAGCTGGGAGAAAGACAGAATAATTGACCCAAACTGGCCAAAGAGAGTATTCCATGTCATAAACATCATGCTCAGTATTTAAGTAGGGGTTGCCCATGACGGGGCATCAATTTTTTTTTCCCATCTCATCTCTTTCTCTTGCTGGCATTGTTCCCTCCACCTTGCTGGCTCCCTTTCACTCCTTTGCTTGCTGCTTGGTTTTGTTTCCGTGATCGCTGCTTGGGACAGGCTGTATCGGTCACTGGGACATCGGGTGGTGAGAAATCGTATGTTGTTCATTTTGTATATGTTAGTGTCCTTATATTCTGTTATTGTTGTAGTTTTCCTTTGCTATTTTAGTCAACTGTCTTCATCTCAACCCATGAGTTTTCCTTTCTTCCCTGTTCTCTCCCCCGTCCCGCTGGGGAGGGGGAAGGGGAGCGAGAAACTGTGTGGTGACTTGAGCTAAACCACACTATCTTACCCTTGTAAAGATTTGAGGGTTTTTTTTTTGCTTCACTTTGGGAGGAATAGAGCCACAACACTGTCAGCCACCTTTGACATACGACTTCAGACATATGACTGTCTGAAAATTTGAGATTTGGGCTCATATTCTCTCCACTGTGTTCTTAGCCCTCAAAGGTTAAGGATCATTTATCTGTACTCTGGGCAAGACAGAGCAATAATAATAATAACAACTCTAAATTTTTCAAAACCATCTGTGTCCTTTTTATTTTTTAATGTATATATTTTGTGAAGTTTCTAAAGCTTTAGAAAAAGCAGTAGCAATAGCAACAGCAAAGGTTGAAGGACCCATGCACCTCATGGATAATCCTGACTGTTGGGATACAAGCAAAGCTGTTGAAAACAATTTCACATTACTTCTTGCATATTGTTCTGACTAGTGCTTCCTAGATTTAGGCAGCAGCCAGCAATTATTTTTCCCAGAACGTACCTCTGTATTTTCTTTCAAATGGAAGTTTATAAATGGAGTCTCCATCTCGGCATACCAATGACCGTAATTTGCCAGGTACCTTTATGTACAGGCAGAGTGCCGAGCAGAGTGACGGAGTGGGGATGCCCACGCTCGGGGTGGGCACCAGGCCTGAGACCCAGATGCCTTCCATGATGGGGAGCTCAGGTCAGAGCACGTTTGGTAGTGCTTCTGCGCAGAACAGGAGGCCGGAGCCAGGAGGCCATGCAAGAGAACTGGACATTTCTAATGTGTCTTCCAAGCGAGGGCTTATTTTGAACTCCAAATGCAGCAAATGTTACGCCAAGACATTACTAATTCAGCAGCTTCAGGGGAACTGTAGCAAGGAAAAGAGAGTCCAATCTGTGGTGATTATTCAGGAGCAGCCAGACAGGTTGCTGGACTGTTGGCTGAGGCTGGTGGATTATTCCAGTCCCTGCAGCCAGAGGCCGCTCATTTGGCAGGTTCTTCTGGTAGCTTTTCCAACAGGCTCTTTTATCCACAAGTACCAAATGGCTGAGGATTGGAGTGGCCCAGTCTGAACCAGGCAGTAGCCAGCCTGTGTCTCTCTGTGTCCTGGTGGTGATGAGATGATGAGGAGACTCTAGCCCACCCCATTCCTGTCCCTCCACATCTGCATGCACCCGGCTTGGCTGTTGCTGCCCCCTCCCTGGGCCAGAGTCTGGCGCTGCCTGGCTGGGTGTCCCCTGCTGCTGCTACAACAGGAGGGTGCAGAAGGGCTTCTCCTTCTCCCAGCACACAGCCGCCCACCCTGGCAGTGGCAGCCTTCATGCAGAAAACAAAGGAAAGAAACACAGAGTTGCTCACCAGTGTTAAAATTAGCATGTTGACAGGATTGTGGTAACTCCTTAATGGCCTTGTGTTACATCCACAAGTAATTCTGCATAGCTTCTTCTGTGGGGATCAGCTGCAGATATTTTGTGCTTGAATATCTGAGAAGTTTAAAATGTAATTGGAAATTGAGGCATAGGATACATATATAGCTAACACAAATATATTTTTAAAACTCTGTTGTGAATGGCCTGATTAAGGAGTGAAGATCTTACTGATAAGCTATGTGGAATACTTTTCAGGAATTACAAAAAGGTTTTCAAGATTTGCAATACAGAACTGTAAAAATAATAAATAACTGTGGCAGCAACCTCTGACTAAATCTACTGCTTGCAAGAACGTTTTCGCTTTGGCTCAAAAGCAGTTGATGGGATATGTCTTTTATATTTACTACAATATCAAAATATACATATTCATCTTTAAGAAGTACTATTATAGCCCAGCTTCACATGTTTCTGTTGGTAATAAACCAACTTATCTAAATTCAGCCTTTCAGTCCTTTTCACACACATAATACCCAAGTAAATGCAAAATTAACTTAAACAACAGCAAAACATTATTAGTTATTACTGCTGCATCTATGGGTTTTAAACTATTAGTGGAATTTTTTGTTTAAGTTGTAGTGAACTTTCCTAATTCCTTCAAACTTCCTACAAAAGTTAACTCTGTGATAGAAAGCCAAGTCCTATTTCACAGGTGTTCACTCTTTCTTAACTCCATTCTTTGGAGTAGTAAATGTACCTTTAAAAATATTGCTAGCTTCTGAGCTTTGAGAGGTAGTGTGGAGAATTTGAAGGCTTCTGTAATCATGCTTTAATTTTTGTATTTTTCCTTCATTAAAGAAGAATACAAGGTTTGGGGTTTTTTTTTTTTTAAAGGAGACAGGAAAAACCGCTATTATTTTGAATAAATAATATTTCCAGAAAATACTGTTGTTTATGTTTGCCACTTCCCTCTAGTGAATAGAAGTGGAATTGCTCCATCTCATGGCATGCCATGGACCCCCAGCTACAACCAAATCATGGAAGTTTTCTTCACTTTTCAGTGACAGAGAGTTATCTTTTTTGGAGTTGAACAATGTGAAGTTTTTTTCTGCTTTTTCTATTAAGGACAAACCAGATCTTCATCTTCATACCAACTTATCTAAATTCAGCCTTTCAGTCCTTTTCACACACATAATACCCAAGTAAATGCAAAATTAACTTAAACAACAGCAAAACATTATTAGTTATTACTGCTGCATCTATATTGGGTTTCAGTAATAGTTTCATGCTTCTTGCCCCTGTTTATATACACACAGCATTTATTTTAGCAATATTTACTTTTTTCTTGACTGTTGAATATATATTTATTTAGTAATTTTAATTCCTCTATGATAAATTGATGTTTGCTTTATTAAACCTTTAAGTAATTGATACCAATGCTGCAGTGGTTTGATCACAGATAGGTGGGCAAGCCAAGATAAAAATATTAATCCATATATTTTCGCAGGGACATTTTTGTTGAACAGTTAACAGAGGAAGCCAGTGTTATAAAAATGGTGTGTACATGATAAATATTCAGTCAAATGTCAATTAACAAGATATCAAGTGTGGGATTTCTGTGGTCAAAGGCTAGTCACATAGCTCAGTAGTCACCCTAGTCAGTCCTCGTCATGCATGGAGAGAAATACATGCATTTAGGTCTCCATTCATGTCCTAACATACACAATTAAAATACTGTTATGCTCAGAAGCTTGCTGTTTCTATTGACTGCACATTAGAGACATCTCAAGCTAGCATGAGGTGAATCCTGTATTTGGTGGTCTAAATAAATCTATTTGCGTCTGCTTCTTTGGTCTTTAATTGTGCTATTTATTGGTATAATAAATGTGTCATTAATAGGTAGAATTGGTGAAAACAACTTCTTCTTTCACACTGACAACCAAAGTTAGTCCATTAGAGTTGCAGAGGCTATGAAGGTCTCATTCTTAGCAAAGTAAGTAGCTGGAAGAAGTCATGCAAGATGTAGAAGCAGTGAACCGTAAATAGATGTGAAATTTCATGTGAGGCAACTGTATACTGAAATATGTTTAATTAAAAAAAAATAACATGGATCCAAAGTTGTCTTCAGTCATACCTAAGAAATACAGAGGTATGCCTGAGAATAGAGCTTGCTCTGTAGAACTTCATGTGTTTATACATCATACACATTGAAACTGACACTAGGCATTCACTTACCTGAAGCCTAACGAAAGGGAAGTGTGAATGTAGCTCAGAGGCCAAGTGTAACAAATTTCCTTACTTTCCTTTAGGGATCATTTTGCAATTCACATTCTTGCACTTTTCTGAGAACCACACTGCAGTGCACCTTTGTTCTCAAAGGATGGTAGATAGATGTTGTTTGTAAAGACTAAAATAACTTTTTTGTTCTTTTTAACTAAAATAAGTTAAAAAAAAAAAATGAGGCCAAATCCCGTGGCATCTAATTAGGCAAAATTCACACCAGGATTTGTGAACTCTAGCTTTTCTTTAAATGTTCTTTAAAAAGTTGTACATCAAAGTTGTTCTTTAAAAGTGTTGTACATCACTGCAGCTCTATATTTTCTTCCTTTATAACAAAAGGATAAAGTTCTGTTTGTTATTCCACAGCACTTTGAGAACTGTGTTGAGAAGTGCTATTGCAGAATTGTTATTAAAAATGATCTCCTCTTTTGCAGAGAGATCAGTGCTCGCCCAGCCAACATTTGTTTTTGAAAAGAAGGACCGTCCTTTGAAGGTAAAAAGCACTTTTTTTTCTTTTGTTTTTTTTTTTTTTTTTTTAATAATTGAAAAAAAATGATGAGAAATGAGGATTGGTTTTTTTTTTTTAATAACTGAAAAAAAAATGCTGAGAAATGAGGATTATCTATACAATCTTACTGCTTTTCTTCTAGCAGTAAGAAAAGATTTTAACCCAGGTTAAGACTTGTAATAAATGGTCTCAAAATAGAACAAGGAAAAGTAGAAACTATAAACAAGACTGCTTTTAATGCTGGATTGATATGCTTTGTGACCTGGTCCAGAAAATGACTATTTTATTCTCCTTGACCTTTCAACACTCATATTTTTTTTCCAGCGGCCTGCAGAAGAGCCAGTTTGCAAAGCTGAAAATGGTAATAACTACATCATAGTATAATAATACACTGTGTTGTTTATAGGTTTGACTGTTGCTTGTGTATGTAGTGTTTGGACCCGTACTTCATATGCGCAGGAACAAATACCTGTTAATAGATTAAGACTATGTGGGTTGTAGAGCCACTTACTATGTCCTAAGATATATTCCTGTCTTACCTCGAAAATTCTTCCATCTTATCGTTGATATTTACTGGAAACCTAAATTCCAGAAGCCCTGAAAAGTGGCCAAGTATACTAATCAGCTGTATGAGCTCCTAGCTGCCCTCTTCTATTTGTTTAGGCTACATTATAATGTAACTTCTCGTTCTTAGTGTCTTCTGAGCCAGTGGGCTATGAACTGATCCCACGTACTCAATTTAGGTTCCCTAAACTTAGTAGAAACAAAGACGACTCCCTAGGGTTTTATGCCAGGTGTTGACTGAGTCTCTGAAGCCCTCTTGCTCTTAGGTATTGCCTTCAAGCTGTTTCTATAAGTCATTCCTAGAATTTATTGTGTCAGGTTTTAATTCTGTATCATGACATTGTGCTGAAATCTGCCAATCTGTCCCTGCAAAATATTATATTTACTTTTCTCTAGATTTCATTAGTTGTTGCAGAAAACGTGCAAGATCATCATCTTTTACTTTCCGGAAGTCTGACTCTCAGTCTAACACAGGTATGACGTTTAGCTTCAGTCATGTTTTAAATTACTGTAATTCTATATTCTCATTTGGTAAAGAACTTTCCTGTCTAAGAAATTTTTCTGCACTGTAGAAATGCTGCAATTCATGAAAACTTAAACACTGATATAAACTTGCTGGTAATTTCCAACAAATCCCTTTTAAAGTAGTGAAAAATCGGTAAATTTCATATCATTTCCTTGAATTGCTCACACAGTCAAGGGAGGCGGATAGCTGGAAAGGAATGAGATTCTGTGGTTTGAGGAAGAGATAATTGTTCCCTGGGAAATCCCTAAAAATGTAAAGCAGTTTTCAGAAGAGACCTTCCTTCTGTCTAGCCAACAGCTGACCTGGAATGCCCGTTAAGGACTCTGTATTGCTTCCATGGGAAATGCAGAGAAGTCAGTGAGGCTGCTGTGCAGAAGGACTCTTCTGTTTTTTACAGTGTTTATTCAACATACGGATGGGACCAGAAAGTTACTTCTGAATTTAGATATTAATATGTGTAGACTATATGTTGTTTTATCTAGGCCTGTGTCATACCTGAATGTAGCTAAGAGGATTTAAGATAAGCTAAGTTTGATTTACTCTGAAAATTGCACTGAGATCATACACAAAAAATCATAGATATGATAGAAATTTTAGGATATGCCTATAGCATAAAATAAAGCAGAGTGCAGGAGGAAGCTTTGTTTGACCTCTTAATCATCCATACTGCTTAACTAATAGCTCACTCCTGGTTCTGTTTTGAACTTCTCCAACTGGCAGTTTCCAAGACAGAACTGTTAGAGTGGACTAGCTGTAAGCAGTGTGTCTGAGCTGTGCCACTTGACTTCAGAGACCTCTCTAATTCAGCAGTATAGGCATAACCTAACACTATACTTCAGAACGCTGGTAGTTAGCAGATAATAATTTATTCTACTGATAATGAAGGCATGACATCAAATCAGTTAGCATTAAAATTAATCTCATGTTTTTCTCCAAACAAATTATAATTTCAATCTCTTATCCTTTCAGATACAACTCTTGCTCAGAAAAGAGGGAGATCATCTTCCTTTACCATCCTTCCTACCTTCCCTCCCTCCCAGCCAGGTAATTCAAGAAAAATAAAGAAAAAAAAAAACAAACCCCAATAAATATTTGTGTACAAAAGCAAACATTAGGTAAAGAGGTGTACAGAAATGCTTTTTCTGCAGGATAGAGGTGAAGTGCGTTGGACTAGGATAGTGGTTGGACAGGAGAAAGGAATATTTTAGAAGGAGGACTGGCAGTTCAATAGAAGAAATGTTTTTTGCATTTGTTGTTAGGGAATCCTGCAGTTCTGGGGAGGAATCTGAATAATTTGCAAATAGGCATTTACACAGTGTCGTACAAACGATACTTGAAAAAAACGGAAAGGAGTTAAAGTAATTACATAAATTTGTTTGTTTGGAATATAGTTTCTATTCTAGGAGCCTGTCTTCCACCTACCAGTGACTCTGGGAGTATTCTCCCACTTACCACTAACGGTAACAATGAAGTGGTCTTGAATCCTAATCAATGTGTCTTAACAGAGACAAGTTCTTGACAGACATTGGCATGAAGGATTTCTAAATAATCTTAAGAGGACACAATATTGTTATAGCAACTAGCCACACTCTTTCTGCAATAAAAAGTTGTGATTGTGTGGAGAGTATCAGTGGTGTCACTTTACAGAACATGGTTGCCGTCACTTTCTAGCTGGTGTTTGTTATCTTTACAAAAACAGTGAAAGCATCAGTAGTGCACTGCCATTGTTATAGTAAGTTATGAAAGCCTTCTGACCAGAACAGGCAAGGGCATATTTATTTATTCCCATTATCTTGGGCCTCATTTTCTCATCTTAAAAATACCTAAGACTGGACCAGATAGCATTGCCATTTCAATAGCTTTTGCAAACCAGCAGCATCTGGTTTTCAAAACTGAAGGATTTTATGAGTTTAAAACATCCATTAATATCCAAAAGACTTCTGTCTCTGACATAGTCAGAACACCCATAAAGCTTTCTGTGTCTCAGTCACCAGTAAAATGGAGATAATAACAATTTTCTCTGAGATATTGTTTAGATGGATAGGTTGGAATATTGCTCAGGTACTACCAAAATAGGGAGAGGTTACAGAAACATGAATTAGTAATTAAAATCTGTTATTTCACATTATTGAAGTTTACATTCCTTGTTCTGTAGTAAAGAAGAATAACATATTCATGACCTCAGCTCTTCTTCGAAGAAATGCTGACTTCATCCAAAGTACAAAAGAAGGTAACTGACATTGCTATAGTTCACTATAGTTCACAAAGACATTCTTAAAAGATAGAGAAGACATAAACATGACAGCTCTTCTTTATGCTAAGTATCTTTATGAGGATCAAAAGTTATTTGTTTGACAGTGTAAATATCCTATTTTGAGCCTCTGCTCTGACTATTTAATTCCTGAGTGGATTGAATATAACCTTGAATAGTGAAATTTCTTATTTCTAACTGAATAACTCTCCTCCTGGAGAAGGCGGTGAAGAACCTTCTTGGTATCTGCAGGTGCAGCATTAAATTTGAAATACCATAAGACAGATCTAACACAAAGCAGTAAATATAAATACAAAGATATATTGAAATATATGAAACCGAATATATCTTGTAATATAAATAAGCATATGTATATAACACATTACCTCTTTATTCTGATAGGGGTTGGTTTCATTGCAGAGTTGTGTATTTTAGAAGTGACTACAATTTTTCAGAACACGTAGCAAGTAAACAACAATAAATGTTAATTAAATATGCTTTGAAGCTTTTAGATAAAGAAGCGAGATACATAGGTGTGATTGAGATATGAAGAAAAAGTCTCTCTTTAAATATTTTGTCTTTGTATTTTGCAAGGATCCTTGTCACAAAGCCAATTGCGGAATGTCATTAGACCTGCCATTTTACAACCACCGCAAGCCCCGACCTGTCCTGAAAATCCTGTAGTATCTCTAGTGACTAAGAAAGGAGCACATGTTCAGGTAAAAAGAAAAGTAATTTTACCGTTTAATATCTGTTTGGAACTCAAATTTAAAAAAAAACGAACAGTGCTGTTTTAAAGCACTTAATTATTCCACTGCATGATTTTCAAGAAAGTTCCTGTATCGCTTTCAGTGGGATCGATGGATCACTGACATGGTGTGAACTGTTAAACTCGTGCTGACTGTGTTTGAAAAAAACATCTCTTCTCTGCAGGCTACCTCAACTTTCAGATATCAGGGTTCTGTGGGCAAATCAGCTTTAGGGGTCTTTTGGATTTTGTTTATTTAGAAAGTAACATTTTAGCATTTTGATTAAGGGCACTGGCTTAGTACAGAGCTGGAGGAAGCTCCGCCAACTACTACATATATATATATATATATATATATGTGTACCTCAGTGACTCTGGACTTCTAGCAGATCTGCTTATAGCAGAAAATAGGCTTGCTCTAATTAATTCATCTGGTTTTATCATTCCTAGCTATCTGAAGACATCTCTTATTCTTCAGCTGAGAATTCAGTAAGTTCCAAATCAGCAGCAAGGTCATCTGCTACCATGAATCTTTCTAGCTCTAAAACAATGCAGTAAGTTTTTATTTGTTATATTTCTACACCATTTTGTCACTTGCCCTGTGGCATGCCCTTTTGTCCTACAGGTCTAACATGGTACTAAGCCCATGCTATCTACACCCACATAGTACTCCCTGGTGTTTGTGTGGTGCCAGGATTCGTAGGGGCTGGCATGAGCTCTGTACTCCCTAAGAAATGGACTCCTACTGGGAATTAATCTCTGTAGGACTGCTTGTTTCTCATTAGCAGCCCCCTTTGTGATGTTTCCTCCTTTCCCCCTCCCACCCAAAAAGGGTAGAGAACATGTTTACTGCACAGGAGTCTATTCCAGTCTTCTTCAGGGCTGGATGGGCCACTTATAAAGGTTCCTGCACACATTTGGGATGCACAGTGCCAGGATTCTGAGGAGATAAGGGATTTTTAGATGCACAGAAAACGTAGACTCTTAATCCTTATCAATAAGAAGAGTATCGTTGGAGGGCGGATGCTCACTGTGATTTTGGAAGAGCCAGCCTGTCCTTTTCTATCACAATTAATGCTGTGATGATGCCCTGTGAGGACAACATGGAGCCAGCGCACTGGATTTTTAGCAAATTCAGAATGATGGTAATTCACATACTGAAAAAGCTATAGGGAAGATAGTACTGACTTCAAAATAAGTTGGTATTGATACTCCAAATCTAATTACCTTCTGTCACAATATGTATGAAAAAATAGGTGAGTGGCTTTCTCTTGTGAAGTTTGTGGATAGAGAAATGCAATGCAGTGTTTCAGTGCTGACAAGTTAAAAGACTTAAAAGTGCTTATGATAATTCTTTTCCTTTTTCTTTTTTAAAAGAGGAATTGCTAATCTGCTTGGGGTACTTGTGCCTATTAATTCTGTATATTGCAGTTGCAGTGAATGTTGGTTTATTGGACAAGTTCAAAACTAATTTAAATACACGTAGGTGCTTACTGCTCTTCTGAGATTGCAGGGGGGTATAAGTGTCATTCTCCTGATCCGTATTAAGCAACTGATGCTTTAAAATACTTCAGTAAAATCTTTTTGGCATAGCTGTTTTCTCATAGATAACTTGACAACAAGTATTCAAATAAACGACTCTATTAAAATCCATATACATAGAATCATAGAATCATTAGGTATGGAAGGGACCTTTAAAGGTCATCTAGTTCAACCCCCCTGCAAGGAGCAGGGACATCTCCAACCAGATCAGGTTGCTCAGAGCCTCATCCAGCCTGGCCTTGAATGTTTCCAGGGATGGGGCATCCACCACCTCTCTGGGCAACCTGTTCCAGTGTTCTACCACCACCATTATACATGCTAAACAACAGTGAACATTGCAGCCAGACCTGCTATTGCTAAGAAAATAATTTTTTAAATTGTTTTTTAGTTATCAATCAAGGTGTAACTATTGACATTTATTTACAAATTAAAATGCAGAGAAACTCAACAGCAGAGATTGCTGCTGCCTACAAATGTTCCTCTTACTTTCTCTTCTCTTTCACGTCTTCTTCTCTGTGTGATACAGCTCTGTATAGAGATGAATGAAAATGGTTTGTTAGCTCTTTGTAGTTGCTGCAGCTGTCCGTGTCTGGGAAACCAGCAACAGTTCCATTTCCTGAACTGGCTGTAGTAATGAACTGAAAAGGAGAAATGTGAAGTTTCTTTGGTCTGACTAAAAGCTTGGAAAGGAGATGGTGTCGTAAGTGAAAGAAGTATAATGCTGGGAAAATGTAGGCTTCTGGTTATGTATTCAGCTTTGCACAAGGATTTCTTTGGAAAACTGCAAGGGTTCAAGGCCAGCACTAGAACTGGCAGCTATTCAGATCTTCTGGACACTCTGCAAAATACCTAGATCTACTCCCTTTCCGTAGGCCCTTTCCAGTATTTTATTCACATTTCTCATTCTCCCACTCTACCTTGTTAGTTCGTTATCCCCTGAATTCAGTGCCTCTGTTTTGCATCTCCATGGCAATGTCATCCCTGGCACACTTTGTTCTTGTCCTGCAGCAACTTAAGGGTATTGAGTTTTTAATGAGACTTTAGGACTGGCACTTCCAGTTAACTGTCTGGAAAAAGAAAGATTCTGCACTGATTACTTTTTCCTTACATTTCTGAAAATAGTCAAAATCCATTTCCCACATAATTTCTTTAAGACAAGGCTCTAGTTTCTGGTTTTTAGCTCTTCTGGAGTGCTGTCCTTACTGATTTCCTACTGAAGCAGCCTAGATGGAGCAGATGTGATTTCTTAAGCATAAGAAACTCATTAGTTTAAACATACTTCAGATTCCTTGTTCATGGTCCAAAACACATATGGAAGGCTTCAAGGCTGAAAAGATGGATTTTCTGATTTCTCTTTCTTATTTGCTCTGAGTCTTAGCAGCACATCAAGTATGAGAAGGTTAAGGAATTTCCTTAAGTGTAAAATGGACGTAGCTTGTACCTGGGAATTCTTTCATCCTATGCAGAGAGATATCAAGCAACTCTAGTTGTAAAAACAGAAACTGTGTTTTAGAGGCAGTCATCAAAGTTCTGGCAACAAACCCATCTTATTAACAGGAATGTCCTCTGCATGACATAAGTGCTGTTAAGCTCTCCCAAGTGTGACACATGATCTGTAAGAGCAGATGAGTGGTGCTGTTTGGGACAGAACATCAGATCATCTTCCTGCCAGGTTATCATTCTGAAACAGAAAGACCCAAGAACTTGGATGGTTTTGCCTTTGCCAGCAAGAGATGCAGTAATTAAGCTCTACAGAAAACATGAACAACCTTTTGTTAAAAAAAAAAAAAATCAAACCAGCAGCAGGAACAACTTCCACACAAAGAAGTTTACAAGGACTTTTCTACTGACTTATGTAAAAAATGGATCCCTTTAATTTAAAGTAGCTATGTAATTAGCAGGTCAGATCACAACTCTACTTATATTAGAGTATTCTCAAATGTAATCCACAAATAATACACTTGTTACCAGTTGTGACTGTGTCACTATTTAAAAATGCATTCACCTCTATTTAAAACCTTCTGAATGTAAGAGGCTAACTGAGAGTAGTTAAGCTCAGGGTGGCAATGCAAAAAAAAAAAATGTTTTTTTTATCCAGAAAACCTGAGACACCATAAAGGAAAAAGGGAAAGAAGAGAAGGATAAGTGTTGTTTTAATAGAACTTCTGCCAAAACCACTAAAGGAATTCCACATCCTAAATGTAAAGTGATTTATCTGCTGTATGAGATTTTACTCCCAAATCTCCATCCCCAAACTATCCTTGGCCAGTACCTAAAGACTGCAAGTATTTAGTTTTCTTCACTTCTCATTTTAAATACATCTATAGAACAGATCATTGAAAAATGGAAGGATGATCTTTCTTTCGTGTTTTAGTTATACCTCATCACAAGCCATCTGCTATGATACCTTTACATTTTTGCACTATTTATGTGAATGCAATGTGTGGGCATTAGAATACACTGCCTTTCTGCCTTTTCAAGATGTAAGGTGGATGACCAAGGAGACCCTGTAACATCCTGTGGCATATGTTATTTAAGGGTACCAGAGCTGCACCAACGTGAATGGTTAATTGTTAATTGTTGGTAGGCTTCTGGTGGAGCAAAAGGAAACGGAGAAACAAATGTAATCTATTAAAGTTTCTGGAGTAAGACACTTCCCTGAGGAGGAGGCATGTTGTTTTGCTTTTTGTTCTTTGCTTTTAAGGAACATCTTCAATAATCTTAAAGAAATACAGTGTGATACTCTCTGTTCCTTTTGTGATACGAATATTCTCAGATTCTCATAAAGAATTTGTCTGATTACTTAAGTGGTCATTTTTTCTTTACCTTTAAGGTAAGGTGTGGTAAAGCAACTGCAAGAACTTATTTATATTCTTGACAAAGTTCTAAATAGTTCTAAATGACATTCTTACTTTATTTTGTTCCCACAGAAGTCAGTTTGAAGATAGACGTGCACAAAACGGCAGCAATTCTGATTTTGTGTTTGGAGAAAACATGATTGAAAGAGTTTTGGTAAGATCTGTAAATGCTGGCAAATTTTTTATCAAGGTTAATGTACTTATGAGTCTATTTTTTTTCAGAGATTGGTTCTTTTTAGCTTCTCCTTCTCCTTTAAAGATGTGAGTAAATATGATTCAATGACTGATAAGGAGAAATTATCTCATTTTTTTTTCTGTAGGAGGGGTAGGCATCCCTATCTTCCCCATCCTAAATAAGTACTCTAATTACTGATCCATACCAGTATGCACTACTTTTTTGCTCATTTTTTAACCTGAAAAAGAGTTTTTTATATATTCCACATAAAGCGGGACAGCAACAAAATGAGATAAAGAATGTAGTCCTCACCACTCTAATAATTTCCATCATAACTGTTACAAGATGGGAAAATTTAGTATGATGGGGAAATTGAACACCCATCCTAGATATTGTCCGTGTTTAACTATATTGTGCTTGCTGTGAGACAGCTTAATGGATCAAGTCCTGAAGAAAACTCAGATAAAAAGGTGATTCCCAAACTGAGGACTGCACTATTTAAAATGGAATTGAAATTCAGTTTCTAGTAGACGCAGAATGAAAACTATGTGTATATTTGCCAGTGAAAAAGCTTGGCAACCATAGGTCTAGGTTATGACTTCTGACCAGGATTTAGTTATAAGGTAGAAGTTAAGCCACTGAGCTTTGTCAGGAGCCAGTAGCATTTATTTAGACATGCCTAACAAACTTAATCTTCAAAAACTGAAGGTAATGGAAATTTTTAATTCCTCTGAGGTTAAGTTTGTGGTGTCCAGGAGTTTTAAACTATTCTTTTGGGGCTTAAATGCTTAAACTGGAAATTAGCTGGTAGTTAAACATCTAAGTCCTTCAGTGGATTTAAATGCTAGTCCAGGATCCATACAAAGAGGCCATTCTTCTTGGTGGAAGAATTATATGCTGGTTTTATGATAATAAAATTACTTCCACTAGAAATTGAAATTGTATCATATGGGTTAGTTTTTACTCTTAAGATATTAGAATAGATAATCTTTAGCCTAGCATGCATTAAATGATTCAATGTTCTGTTTGATACAGGGTAACATAGCTATTTTATTTAAATAGGAATTCTTATTTTCCCCATTTTTTGTTTGTTTTTTTTTTTTTTCCTAGAGCCCTGAAAAACATCCCAAGCTGTGTAATGAAGCTGAGGACAAAGGACAAATAACATCCATGTACACAGAATCTTTTAATGTCAGTCCACAAACAAGTAAGCATACTTAGCAAAGACGTACAGTTAGCTTTTTTGTTATATGTTTCACTGTATCTTAGAGGATGTCAGGATAGTGGTGGAGAATAATTTTCACCTATTCTCAAGTTATCCAGTCACTAGTACACTTGCAGTATGTGCCAAAATCTGTGTTCAGAAAGCAGTTACAGTTTGGTTTATGACATTTGAACTGGACTAACTTCAGAAAGAATGATCTAAGTTGCTCAGGAAACTAGTGTTTTACAGATTATTGTTACTTATTACAGCTAATTGTTATTTATTATTAAAAAAAAAAAAAAAGCTGTGAACTTTGTGAATGGACCACATTTTTGAACTTCAAATTTAAAATGCCTGCTGGTTGTATTTTATGACTGCTCATATAAATTACTTTTCCATATTTGTATCCAAATTGTAAGACTCAGTCTTCCATACAGACACATTTCAGGGGTTGTTTGTGACTCTGGTGTGAGCTTTTCTACCAGGCAAGCCACGTAAACCTAGGCTGTGAGAGAATCCCAAACAGGCCTCTATCTTGAGTCCTTTTGCCAATTTCTGCACCTCTCTTTACTAACAGATGTCTTAGATCCTCTTATTTTGTATAAACAATCTTACAAGTGAAAAAAAGAATAAAAACAATAAAAAAATTATCTAGATTATGCAAATATACAAAATTTTATAACTATGTTATTCCTTTCAAATCTTGTCCTTTCATATTCCTGTCAAATATTCATTATATATGTATTTCTATTCTGAATATTGGGACATGTGTCTTTTATTATTTATTAATCTGCCCAGCAGATTGGTTTTGTTTTGAAAAAGCCACTTATAATTACTGAGGGCTTGTTTCCACAAGCTGTCCCTTGGGGCAAACCTCTGCAACTTCAGAAAGCCTTGTTCAATTCAAAATAAGCCTTAACAGGTGAGACATTTTGCAGAACTCCAGCCTTTTTGTTTTTCTCTTCTATTTACTGCTTTGGCCAAAAACTTACTAGTAACACTAAATAATATCAGACACCACAGGGATTATTAAAGTCACAGGCCATCCTATGTGATAGTTTTGTTGTCCTAAAAATATTCCCTGCATAGAAAGGATTTCCTATTTTTCCCCTCTCTACAGAAACAGCTTTGTTGAGGAACACAACACTAATTGAATCAGCAGCTGCTTGTATTTCCAAGCCAGTGGAGAAAATTCTGTTAGATAAAGTTGAAATTATAACTGGAGAAGAAGCAGAGCACAATGTATTACAGGTGTGTATTTCATAAAGCCTTGATAGCGAGCAATGGTGGTGCTGAAAAGAACATCTAGATCTATTACAACCTGCAGCAATCTGAAAAAGAACTTCAGTTTATATTTTAAATTTTTGGTTTTTTAAGATATGACTCTGCTGGCCCATTTTTCTGTAGATTTTCTTTTTCATATTATATTTGTTCATTTTATAGTCTCTTTCAGTAGGTGACTGCTTCAGAACTTCATTCTACAGTTGTAAACATCTACACAGTATACCAGCAGTAACTAAAACGTCAAAATTGGAAGTTATTTGATTTTTTTTAATGACAAAACTTTTTTTTTTAAAAAAACAATAAGTTGTCAAAGTAATTAGTTTTATAGTTCATCCAAAATAACAATTATCTTTCCGCCCCAGCAGGACTTAGCTTGCTATTCTTCATCTTCAAACTGTTATTTTCTCAGAAAATAGCAATGAGGTACATGATTTAAAATATCTTAACATTGAAAGTTACAATATTTTATCATTGATTAAATCAATTGATTAAATCTTTGGAGCATTCCTCTCCTAGTAGTGGTAGTGGTATCCTGGGCTGCATAATGTTTCTAATGAGCGAGGGAATAAGATTGTAGAACACTTGTAACAAATTCAGCTGTGTTAGTATATATCACAGATGAAGAGGTAATGAAGATGAAATAATTGAAAAAGTAAACTGGATGCATGCTGAATGTTTTCCATGACCAGCATGAAGTTTAGGACAGATCTCAGAGCCATTTAATTTTAAGTCATAATGGTGATACATCGATGTATCTTTCTGTACATGCATACAGATGTATTAAAAGCAGTCTCAAAAGGTTTAAAAACATAGAGTTTTAGAACCACTAAAATTAACATTTGCTGCCAATTTCCATCATGTATTTCTCTTTCAGATCAATTGCAAGCTCTTTGTATTTAATAAGCTTTCTTTAACCTGGATTGAAAAAGGCAGAGGATCCCTGAGGCTTAATGACACTTCTACCAGTAACTATGGAAAGTTGCAGTCAAGACTAAGTAAGAATTAACTAACAAAGTAACACATACACTAAACACTAAATAACTTGCACTATTACTAGTCAGAGTAAGTTTATTTCACAACATTTAAAACTGAGTAGCTAGTTTCATTTAAGTCAAGTTGCTGAGAATCTTTTTAACATTACCTGATAAAGTTAGCTGCATTACACACTGAGGCTCTGGGCATTTTTCACCCAGTTTATACACTCATGCTTCCATATGTTGTTAGGTTCTGTGTATTTCTACTGCAATGTATCTTTAGCTCAGTGACCAGTCTGACAGTTTGCTTTTCGTTGATTCTGCTTTTCCAGGAGCACTGTTTCAAGTCACCTCTGGAATGTTGTTTTTACTGTGCTGTCATTTTTTGTACTCTACTGCACAGTTTCAGCAGATTATTTGCTTTATATGCCAGATGTACTGAAAAAAAATATAGTTTGGTATTTAAAAAAAAAAATTAAAATAACACCTCACCAGGTTGGGTTTTAGACCTGTTTAAAAAAAGTAATTAATTAAAATATGAGTTTTATACAAACAGTAGACGAAGCTGCTACAATAAAAATGGTTTCAATGACTTATAATATAAACCTTCATATTTTAGTTATGCGAAATCAAGGCAGTTTGAAACTGATTCTCAACACCAGACTCTGGGATCAAATGGTTATAAAAAGAGCAAACAGAAAGAGCTTATGCTTCACTGCAACAGACCAAGAGGATCACTCTGTTCAAGTATTTCTGATTCAGGTAAGCAAGAGAGAAACACCCCACACAAATCCCCATTTCATCTAGGATTCTGAAGACTTGCTGAGGTTTTTGTTTCAGCAAATGGCCTCTTATGCTCTGTCAGGCTATGCTTAGCTTAGCTGTTACATGGCTTTTATTATGAAATGAGTTAGAAGTGCTATCCCTTGATATTAAAAAAAAAACAGGTGTGAAGATGGGATATGGCCTGAGGACAGACATTTTCAGACTGTTTCACATACCACTGATGAAATGGGTATCACTTGAGAGTCACAAGCAGCAATTACTCTTTCTTACAGAAGCAACACTGTAAGAATTTCTACAGAGGTAGTTATATATTTGTAAGTTACTTTGGTACAAGGCAGCAGCTTTCTGCCCTGGTTCTCAACACAGTGCTTGCAATAATCTATCCAGTGTAGGACCCCTATTTTTCAGTTGACAAGAACACAGATTGTGCAATGTCCCCTTATGTAAGACAGTAGTCTTGGGAATCCTGGTTTTCTCTAGCAAGGGATGATAAGCTGAGTAGGGAAATGTGGTGGACATTGCAAATAAATAGCACATATGTCCTAGGCTGGGAAGTGACAACATCCACATGAGTTTAAGGATGTCCCTGGTTTCCTCAGTAGACCCTTCTGGGAAGGGTTCAGAAAACCTCTTGGGCAAGAAAAATAAATCACCGCTTCCAGGAAGTGTCACGTCATACAAAAGCAAAGCACCATGCACTATATCTGCAAGCACTGTAATTCTATCACTTTCAAGCAGTGACTGACTCAACTATGGCTGTACTGCGCAGCTGGTCTGCATGTGAGCATTAAAAATGGCCTAGATTTCCAGATGTGCTGCACAGTTTTTCTAGCATATCTAGATGTAAACATTTCTTATATTCTGTCCTGGCACTTCTAGACAGTAAAAACAGACATATAATAGGAAACAAAGATATATGACAGCTGTACCTATATGGCAAGGGTTGCAGGAACCTGCTTCTACGGTAGCAGTTGGTATCCATCCGTGTAGCTGGTATCCAGCCTGAGTGTCTAAGGCAACGTGGTCAATGTGTGGGACACCCAGCGGACATTACCAAAGCCTTGGCATATGACTCAGGCTGGTCTAATAGTCAGAGGCACGAGCAGATATTTTTAGCTGCCATTTATATTTGTTTTTCCCATGTCACCAGAATGATTGATACACTTGGTTCAGGGATATTATCCAAAAGGTTTCTCATGAGTGAGGGAGAAAAGTCATATGATGCTGACTACAAAGGAAGCAGTCCACAAGACTCCTGTAATTCTCATCCAGGTCTGCACAGAGAGCTGACCCTGCCCCCTGCCCCCATGCTTGTTTCTTCCTCCTTGCTTTTGGTGGCATTGAAATTTGTATAGCTTTGCGTGTGGCAGATCATATAACTGATCTAGGTGGTGGTCGTAGTTCAGCCCCGATCCGGACCAGCCTACGCAGTCTCTCTCTCACTCCCCCCACCCTCTGACAGAATGGGGGAGATAACATAAGGAAAAACAGCTCGAGGTTTCAGATAAGGACAGGGAAAGGTCCTTAAAATTACCATCATGGGCAAAACCAGACTCAACTTGGGGAAAACTATTCATTTATTACTAAAAACAGCAGGATAATGAGACAGAGAACAAGATAAACCTCCTCCCCACCCCTCCCTCTTCCCGAGCCTAACATTATCTCTACTACCTTCCCCTTCTGAGCAGCACAGGGGGGAAGAGGGAATAGGGGTCGCGGTCAGTTCATCACACATTGTTTTACACCGCTGCCTCATAGTTGGGCAAAGAACTCCTCACATCCCTCCCCTGCTCCAGTGTGGGGTCCCACCCATACGCCACAGTCCTTTGTGAAACTGCTCCGGCGTGGGTCATCTCTTCCACGGAGTGCAGTCTCTCCAGAACAGCTGTCCCAGTGGGCCCTCCACGGGACACAGCCTCCTTCAGGGATCCACCTCCCCCGGTGCGGGGTCCTTCACGGGCTCCAAGTGGATCTCTGCTCCTCCGTGGGCCTCCATGGGCTGCAGGGGGACAACCTGCTCCACCATGGTCGTCACCACAGGCTGCAGGGGAATCTTGGCCAGGAGCCGCATTATTCCTCCCCCTCCTTCTTCACTGACCTTGGCGTCTGCAGCTGTTCCTCACAACAGGCTGGCAGACGCCTCTCAGAATCTCTTCACATCATCCATTTCATCTCCTCTTGCAGCCAGACTGGGCTGAGTTGGGCCCAGTCGGCTGCCTGGCGAGAGGCCGACTGGGTGAGGCCTGCAAGGCCCATGCGGCCTGCGCCTCCCCCTCTGGGCCTCTGCCCTTGCTCAGCTTCTTCACATCTTCTCTTCTCTCTCTTTTCTGTTTTTCCCCTTCTTAAATACGTTATCGCAGAGGCGTTATCACAGAACATTCTGCTCCCAGTCGGCTCGGCCTTGGCCAGCAGTGGGTCCGCCCTAGGCCCAGCCGAGTCCACTGAACAAAGGGGAGCGACTTCTAGCAGTTTCCTACAGAAGCTGCCACCTTAGGCCCCCCTCACTAAACAAAACCACAACAGTTGTTTTGATCTTTTTTGCTAAGCTAGTTTTTTAGCTTGATTTTATTCACCCTGGGATCACCCTAATGGTGGTACTGGCACAATGGAGAGGGTAGAAATGAAGAGTCAGAGGATATATTGAGGTGAGTCCATCCTTCTTGGCAGAAGATGGAGTTCATATTAGATCACAGTGACAGAGGAACTCTGGCTTTTCAATGAATAAGTAGAAATCTACAGATAGAAATGATCAGACTAAAGAGCTGCCTTTTTCATATTTATGACGCTACATCTCCTGTAAAACTTTGTTATCTTGAGAGCTTGGATTTGTCCACCGAAAATTACATTTGCAGTTGAGGCACCTGAACAACTCTGAATTGCTTTGTTCTTTGCTTGGCTGTAAGGAGAAAATTGTTTGCTGCTGCAAGTCTGTGTAGCAGAAGGCAAGCCTGATCTGCTGCTACTTGCCAATTTGCATAAGTTTTCCACCTGGACACACTGAAACTTGTAATTCCAATCCAAACAAGAACTACAGGAGACTATAAATGTTCAGTTACCCTCTGGTAGATTATTTGCTTCATAAGAACAT
>WHYT01016913.1:115880-128294 GCA_009806455.1 Tetrax tetrax
ACTGCCAGGGACGGCGACTCCACCACCTCCCTGGGCAGGCCATTCCAGTGCCTGACCACTCTTTGGGAGAAAAAGTTTTTCCTCACGTCCAACCTAAACCTCCTCTGGTACAACTTGTGGCCATTTCCTCGGGTCCTGCTTGTTGCCTGGGAGAAGAGGCCAAACCCCTGCTCATCACAACCTGCCTTCAGGAAGCTATAGAGTGCAATGAGATCTCCCCTGAGCCTCCTCTTCTCCAGACTAAACAATCCCAACTCTCAGCCGCTCCTCATAAGACTTGTGCTCCAGACCCCTCACCAGCTTTGTTGCCCTTCTCTGGACACGTTCCAGGGCTTCAATGTCTTTCTTGTAGTGAGGGGCCCAAAACTGAACACAGTACTCGAGGTGCGGCCTCACCAGCGCCGAATACAGGGGGATGATTACCTCCCTGCTCCTGCTGGCCACACTATTTCTAATGCAGGCCAGGATGCCGTTGGCCCTCTTGGCCACCTGGGCACACTGTTGGCTCATGTTCAGCTGAGCATCGACCAACACCCCCAGGTCCCTTTCCTCTTCACAGTCCTCCAGCCACTCAGCTCCGAGCCTATAGCGCTGCTTGGGGTTATTGTGGCCAAAGTGCAGCACCCGACATGTTTTATACATTTCTTATAGTGCACCTCATAGTGCACCTCATAGAATCACAGAATGGTTTGGGTCAGAAGGGACCTTGAAAGGCCATCCAGTCCAACCCCCCTGCAAGGAGCAGGGACATCTCCAACCAGATCAGGTTGCTCAGAGCCCCGTCCAACCTGGCCTTGAACACTTCCAGGGATGGAGCATCCACCACCTCTCTGGGCAATCTGTTTCAGTGTCTCACCACCCTCATTGTAAAACATTTCTTCCTTCTATCTAGTCTAAATCTACCTCCTTTTATTTCAAAACTATTATCCCTCGTCCTATCACAACAGGCCCTACTATAGAGTTTCTACCCATCTTTCCTACAAGCCCCCTTTAGGCACTGGAAGGCTGTTATAAGGTCTCCCCATAGCCTTCTCTTCTCCAGGCTGAACAACTTGTCCTCAGAGGAGAGGTGCTCCAGCCCTCTGAGCATCTTCGTGGCCCTCCTCTGGACCCTCTCCAACAGTCCACGTTCTTATGCTGGGGGCTCCAGAGCTGGATGCAGTACTCCAGGTGCAGTCTCATGAGAGCAGAGTAGAGGAGGAGAATCACCTCCCTCGACCTGCTGGCCACGCTCCTCTTGATGCAGCCCAGGATGCCGTTGGCTTTCTGGGCCACAATGGTGCATTGCCGGTTCACGTTGAGCCTCTCGTCCACCAGCACTCCCAAGTCCTTCTCCTCAGGGCTGCTCTCAATCCATTCTCTGCCCAGCCTGTATTTGTGCCTGGGATTGCCCTGACTCGTGTGTAGGACCTTGCACTTGGCCTTGTTGAACTTCATGAGGTTGGCACGGGCCCACCTCTCCAGCCTGTCCAGGTCCCTCTGGATGGCATCCCTTCCCTCCAGCATGTCGACAGCACCACACAGCTTGGTGTCATCAGCAAACTTGCTGAGGGTGCACTCTATCCCACTGTCTGTGTTGCCAACAAAGATGTTAAACAGGGCCGGTCCCAGTCCCCTGAGGAACACCACTCGTCACCATTAACTCTCTTAAATCTTCTCCTAACTTCATCCTGATTGAGGATTCTCTCCTTTGTGTCCTCTCTTTCCTGGCATGGAATTTTCTTTTAGAAGCTCTTAGGGTGAATTAAAAGATGCTGGAGTCTAGGACTAGGTAAGTCCCATGAAGTCTCCCCATACGTAGCCATAGACCTTAAGAGAAAACCATAGTGTGCAAAGACATAGTGTGCCACCTATGGGTCCACCAAGAACTGCGTGGATTTTGGAGACTACTAGTGTTGAGAGCTGGATAGTATCATGTTACAGAAGTGCAACCGTTTTTTTATTTTAGAGGCATTTTTCTAGTCCAGTATACACATATCTCCCATATTGGCCTCATTAGGACTCTGTCATCTGCTGGTGTTTATCAAGATATAAAATGTTACAAGATCTTTTTTTGTTTGTAAGTAAAATATGTTTAAAGTTCTTAAAGGAACTACTGTTCAGCAACACCACAGGAACTTGTGAAAAACTGCTATCTTTGTTTGACATTTTTTGAGAATTTAATGTAAATTCCTACCAATCTTTAAGGATTCCAAATCATAAATGTAACACACACACACACACACACACATACCTGATAGTGATTTTGTGGTTTGTAGTGATTAAAACTGAGGAAAAGTTAATTCTTAACTTCTTTGTTGGAGTCCAAGTTTCTGTATTTTTTTCCAGCAGATACCAGTAAGATCTAAAGCAGAGAAGAAAAGACAACTCTCTGATTGGCTTTAAATGCTGACATATCAGGAAAGGGTGTGGGGGCAGAATCAGATTTCATATTCTGACAAACTCAAGGCCTTTCATTTCACCTAGAGGAGGTTTAAAACTTTCAGTAAGTATTTAGCGGTGGCCAGATGGTAGCATCAATTCTTAAGCAGATACTGAGATAGGGATATTACATGTCTGCCATTAGTGAGCTATATCTACTGTTTGCAGATGAGTCAAAGTCTTAGAGATTACACACCAAAAACACCCATGACCAATGAGTTACTTGAAGATATGTTGGATTTCTCACCGTTTACTGAGCATCTTTTATAAAGTGTTAAGACAGTGCTCCCTGTATAGAGCAAGATTATTTGCATCCCAGACACGCTGTCCTATCTCAACATCGGAATCCTTATTGCTTATGTGCTTGTCTTTATTGACATGGGGAGTCACAGGCTTCATTCACTATTCACATGCTCAAATATTTGTGAATAATCCTGTGTTATCTAGTTAGATATTTACCTAAACCAGGAACAGATCATATCCAGACTTTAACCTACTGCTTTGGTATTATGAAATGCTGGATTATTTCAAAACATGGATATACTCAAATAAGACAAATCTTTTAAAATTTCTTTTTCAGATCATTCTAGATGGAACCGCAGGCAGTCTGCTCATGAGACCTACCAGAGGTTACAACAGCACGGCTGGGAACTCATCTTCCCAAAATGTCTAAGCTGACTCATCAGTCCCCAGAGGGAGGAAATCAGATGCATTTTGCTTTACGACTTTTAAGCAAAGACTAATTTTAGGGACAGCTTAAGTTTAATACATTGAGAAAGAACTTAAGATGCACTTTTGAGGATTCCAGCTTTGCACTGAGATGAGAATGAGACAATGCCTTCCAATATTCAAGAACTGTTACTAAGGCTTCAGATTTTAGCATTAAATATATTTAGATGCATTATTAAAGGAAGGAATTTAATAGGGAATAAATGTTTGTTCATCATATTGATGGATAAAACCACATAACCATAAACTAATAATATATGTAAAGAGATATTTGTTACTTTTTATCTGTTATTTAAAAGATGTGTTTGGAAAGCTTTAAATTTGGCTTCACTGAAAACATTTATTTAGAATTGTGTGGTAACATTCAGCATCCTGTTTATGAGTACATGAAAACAGAACTGGGAGTGGCAGTTTAGCACGACTAAGGCCTATAAAAGCAGCCTTCATAACAAGTTTTTTTCTGTTTGTTTTGAAAATATCTGGAGTTGTATACTGGTTGTAGAATTTTTTGAAGGGCAAAGAAACACAATCTGCCTTTACAGGTGTAAACACCAGAAGAATTCACCATGAAGAACTGCAAGCTAGCTCTAAGGGGCATATGAGCGTTAAGATTTAAAGTGTATCTGCTTGCAGTCGTGAACACCTTTTCATAGGTGTGAAAACAGCACAAAACAAGCACTTGGACTGTTCATTGTCCATTTGATAAACACAAATAAATTAATGCACAGTGTAACTGGATATCCTCTTAAAAATTTCTCTTAAATACGTGAGATTACCTGAGATTACTTCTGCCTTAGCTGTAGCTATCCGTAAAAAGCATAATTCCTTGAAATACAGTAATATGTTACACATCCTAATGTGTGCAATAATCCCAACAGTGCCAAAGACCCAGTCACCCATTCCACAAACTACTGCCTTCTACCTAGCCATTCTCATGAGAAATTAGAAAAATCAATTCTCTCTAATGCCACCTTTGAATTAAGACTTACCGGATCATTCATAAGCCCAGTTATGCTGTGTTTTCTATTCATTCTGTCAAAAGATGAATAAAATATGTTTGTAATCATTCCATTGCCTTGTATATTGTTGGTTACCAAATATTATTTCTTTGTCATCCTCAAAGCTGAAACAGTGTTCTGAAATATCTGAAGTCCTTTTAATTAAGGACTGCATCACACCTGAACAGTTGAGTTACCATTTAGTCTTCCTGTCTGAACATATATGTGAAGTTGGAAGAATACCAGCTTTTTCCTGAATTCTCAGTGCCCCACTGAGATTAGCATCCCGATGAAGCTTGAACCAGCATCTGGATTATGCAGAATCCTAAATAGCCTGCCAAAATTCACACTTGTCTGACATTGATTCAACATCTGGATGACAATAAGCTTAAGTGGGACTGGATTTTTTCCTTCAGGAAAAGGAGAATGCTTCACAACACAGCACCTGTGTCAAATAGTGACGCACTGGGATTCTCTTTGACACTTCAGTCTGCTGATAACAAAAATGTTCTTTCCATACCTAGCTGTACATTCTGTCCTTTTCTATCGGCCTTGCTCCTGACCACAACAATATTTGCATCACTGACCTTCATATTTCATTGCTGCAACTCACACTCAGGAACAAGGCTCCAAGTTATAAAACCTTCAGCAGTTGTAAACCACAGCAGCCCCGTGTATTTAGCAACAGGTCACGGTGATAACATTGCCCTGGAGTTCAGCTGGCTATGCACCGAATGCAGAGTTTGATTTCAAAGTCTGTACTGATAATCAAAGCCTTCTGTGAAATAGGATTTAAGCACCTGAGTGTCACGATATCCCTATAAATTCTACTACAGCTGTAAAATCCTTGGCAAAAGGAGGAGCATTCCCGAGCACGTACAACAGAACTTTGCAGACACAGGACCTAAACTTTGTCATTCGCTCCTACAACATAGGGAACAAGACTTATGATCGTTCACAAATAAACAAACTCTCTTTCGATCTGCCTTTTCCCAAGACAGTTACGTATATACACAAGTATACACACAAACACACACTCTTAAACTTGAAGCTATGTCTCCTAAAAGCCGAGGAGGAAAAGAGAAGAGTTTGGATACTCTGGTAATTGAGGACATATAAATACATGTATGTGCAGATATATTTATGGTATGAATTTTTACTCTTGAAATCCTAATACTTTATTTATTCTGTTTAGTCTTGTTGCACTAAAATTCATTGTTTCTAAAGACTCAAGGTATGCTATATGTGTAATATATTAACTTGGTTTTAAAAATGTAAAGTTTGTCGGTTTATGACAGCCAGAGCAACAATTTCTATGCCTGAACAATAAACAATTTTCTTACAGCTTTAATTTCTGCCTAACAAGTTGTCTTATTTTGTGTCCCGGTTAGAGCTTCCTACAGACAGTTCCTTCCACACTGCAGAATTTCAAGCCTGTTTTCTTAAGAAAACAAGATTTAAACCTTTGTGTACTCCATCCGTCTATCTGTCAGACCCACTTCAATCCAACTGTTCAGTTTCAGATAAATTGGTCAGGAGGCAGAAAGCTCAAAAACAATTTAAGTTCTTCATTGAAATTGGCAGTTTTGAGTGACAGAACTCTAGAAGAGAGTATCAGGGTATCCTTGGTATTTTCTGTGAGGCTTGTGGGGCTGAGTGGCACATTCCTGCTTCTGAACACGCTGCAGCACTTGCTGGGAGAGAGGAGAAAGGAAAACCATGGAAGAATGGACACCTGGGATTTCTGTGGCGTGATGTGCAGGGTAGAGACATGACCCTAATCCGTATGAAACTGGACCACTAATTTTGCTATTTGTGGAACAACCTGTTCTTCTATGGTTTTTTTTCAGATAAATTTTATTTTATTTATTTATTTATTTCTAACAAATCCCAGTGATTAATTTATATAGATAAGGGCTGCAGAGCTGGAAGCTCTTATGTATTATTGCAGTAACAATTTTCAAAAAGAGGGAAAAATAACAAATCTTCATATAAGGACAGATAATGCAGATACCTGCTATTAAGATTATGAGTTTCTGGTAAAATCTACTTGGATGGGATAGCTTAAATGGCTTACTTTACATTCTGGAGGTGTTTATAACTCTTCTTAAATCTTGTCACTCAGCTTTTCATGTCACAATCTTTAGTGACCTCTGAATTAGTCTTGGCAAACCGTATGAAGTTAAGATTTCTGGTAAGGTCTCTATTGAATGAACGAATACAAGGAAAGCCTTTAGCACTTTTGAAACGGCTTTGAGTGCTACTGACAGCCTGTACAACACGAGCGTCCTCTGTTCTACAGCAGTTGTCTGTCTAATAAGTAGAGGCCAGATTCCCGAGTCATCTTTCACAAACACTGGAGTTATTCTTACAAAACAATGTGTCTGTGGCTGTTTGAGCATCGTCAAACTGCTCCTGAAATGCTGAAGTCAGTTGTGTTAGTCCACTTCAGCGACGATGTGGTTTGCTTTGCATAAACAAAGACTGGGAAGAAAAGCAGAAAAGGAAACTTCTGTTAATTAAGACATGTTCTAATGAAAGTATGGACAAGAAATCTTTCCCCTTCTCATTGTTTTTGTGTGAAAAAAATGTTCAATAATTTGCATTCATAAGAATACCTGCATTTTTTTTTTCTTTTCCTGAAGCATCTGGCTCTATTTTGGAATTTATGAAGCAAATTATACGACTCAACTATGTAATCACTGATGAGGGTACACATATTGCAAGCAAAACGCAAGCACAAATGGATGGAATCTGGGACCAGAAATTCAATCAGACTACACCTGCTAATGCGTTCATCTGCCTGCCTCGTAAGATCCTGACATGTCACGCGACTGACGTGTTCACTAAGCATTACGCTGGAGTTCTCCCCTGAATAATCAGAACTAACAGCTGTGGTCAGCGGGGCTCAGAATCTAAGGACTCGGTTTTGTGAAATGTTACTGGGGTGGTCTGTTTATCTCCTCCTCTGTGAATGCAACTAACGCTGATAGCATTACCATTTTCAACACAAAGATAGTACTATCATCTTCAGGTACCAGTAGTACTTAAGGGCATATAAAGAAAGTCTAGAGAATGTAAATGATTGGATTAGTTAATTATATAACTGATTATTAATTAAATGATCACAAGAAGGCATTACTCACTAACTTCAATAAGGAGTAGAAATGAACAGCTGTCCTAGATTGTAACTGCACTGCACTAGAGGGAATATGTACATTCTTTTGCACAAAAAAAAGGCTAAATTTGGAGACCTTCTTATGTAAAACTGCTGGTACAGTTCTGCAGCTAGTGTAACAACTTAGGAATAATTTAGCATTTATGTAAAATTTTTTCCAGTTATATTGTTTTGTAATACAAAATAAATTATTTTAAGTTTATTACCATAGGGTTTTTTTTTTTTTTTCAAGTCCACTATATAACTTGAAGAATGTAGAGGTAAGGATGCCTGGTTTTCTATGAATTTGTGTCTTGAGATTTACCCCATGTACTATAACCACTTGGTGTCTACAGTGGGCATTACTCTGAAGCGTTTTCCTTAATGCAGGCAGTATTGAGATGTCTGTCTCCATGCAGAATTTTTAAGTACTCTGCACCCAAAACAAAGTCGGTTGTGGTCAGCCAAGGGTTTAAAAAGTTATTACTGTGGGAATTCAACCCCTCTCCATACTTGTATCTGGAAGAATACCAGGCTAAAATGCCTGTGCTTATGCATTCAGTTCTGTGTGAACGAATCTGTCCTTCATCGCACTGCGTATATTGCTCTGAAGTCACTGAAGATGGGGCACGAAGATGTGTCATATGTCATAAACTGTGAATATATTTAAAAATAAGTGAAATGTCAATGGACAGATACTTGTGTCTTGTTCCTGTGTGCCAGGTGCACGTTCAAATCAAAATGTGTAGTAAGGAAGAGGTTAAGTAGTGTCTATGGAACGTTGTGCAAGTAGGCCCATTTACAAAGTAAGACGCAAACTGTAAGTAACATTCCACAAACTCTATCCATTTTATGTGTTATGGAAAGTTTAAACCTTTTTCCGCATAGACAATGGGGTGTCATGCAATCTGTGTGCCCTTCAGCTAGTCTGTCAGAGACTTCCTTCTGGGAAACCAAAATGAGTCACTTCACGCTCCGTGCCTCAGCTCTGCTTCCAGAATATTAAGATATCATCTACTACTTTGAATTTGCATTTTTAAAAATACTTATTTCATATTTTATGCCTGTAATGCTTGCTGTGGGCATTAATTCAAAAGACCGTAACATGGTAGTTGCATGGCCTCAAAGTGAAATACAGTTCCATATTCAAGCTTGCCTTAGTGGCTGAAGCTGATTAGTTTTTCAAATAAAGATCTAAACAGTTCAACATAAATAGGTAATACATGAAGCACAGAATCCTAAAGGAGCAGCTCAATAGTCAAATAAGTTAGAAAACAAAAACCATTCAGAACAGAGATGTACATTTTCAAAACCTCTTATATCCTTTTGGTCTCCAGGATCCTATATTACCTACTGCTTTGTACAATCCAAAAGTTAATGGTTATACAGAATGAGGCATTTTGTAGTTAGCAAAGGCATTAGTTATGTTTAATTACTGTCCCGGTAATCTAGTTTGTGGTAGCTTCCTCAAGGCTAAGCTAATCAGCAGACAGAAAATCCTCCTAGTCGTCAGTGAAGACTGGATGGAGCTTTCATGTTGTTATACAAGAGTAGGGAAGGGCTGAGTGGCTTCAGCTGCTCTCACGTCCTCAGACTCTCTTAGCAAAGCACTGTAGAAGGGCACTGCACCGACAGGTAAAAGCTGCTGCTTCAGCCCCTCCCCACAGCACAGGCCGTGCCTTCCCCCAGGGAAAGAACAGGCACAAGCTCAGTAATGAGAAAATGGGCGCAAAGCAGGCAGAAGCACCGTCTGTGAACACCAGTGCCTGAGAAGGCAGTTATTAATAATGATGTAAGAACCCCACAGGATTTCCAGATAGCTTGCTTACAGTATTAAAAAGTAACTTGGGATCGATTATTTCCTTTTTTTTTTTTTTTAACCTGGACTTGCAAAACACAGACTCAGTTGCACTCACAGTGCTGCTGCCCAGACCCTTTCGCAAGTCTGCCGCCTTCGCCACGTTGCCTTTCTCTGATCTTCAGCCGTTGTGGTAAATGCAAGAAGGACCAGAACAGGCCCGAGTAAGGGACTGACTTCTCCATCTCCGCGTTTGTCATCAGATCCTCACAGGACGCAATATTTAGCGCTTTTAAACCATAGAACCTCTTGCGGTTTTCTGACTTTCGAAGTCCTTTTCCTCAGACAAGTTTAACAAGGAAGCCAGCTTCCCAGCGAGGCACCTCACCGAGGCCCAGCTCAGCACGTCCACCAGCTCCTGTCCCCACCCGCTACCGCACAGGGCGCGGGTGGCTCCTACGGAGTGTCAGCGTGCGAGCGGGCCGAGCGACAGGCCGCACGGGGACAGACGGGAGGCGTCCCCTCGGGGCGGGGGAGCCGAGGCGGCCCGGCTGCGGGGGCCCGGCTCGGCTGCTGGGTCCCGGCTCGGCTGCGGGGGCCCGGCCCGGCTGCGGGGGCCCGGCCCGGCTGCGGGGGCCCGGCGCCAGGGGTGCGCCAAGCGCGCGCACGCCTACGTGCCTCGAGCCCCGTCGCGCCCGCCGGGGGCGCGAGGAGGCGGGGGCGTGGCCGCAAAGGGGGAGAGGGGGGCCGGAGACGGCGGCGTGCGCCCGGCGCATGCGCACTGCCTCCTCCCAAGGCGAGGGCGGGCGAGCACTCGGTACGCGCTGTCGCCGCCTTCCGCTCCCCGGGCCGGCGCGGTTGGTCGAGAAGGGCGCATGCGCACGCGGCGGCCCGGCTCGGGAGCGCTCTCCTCCGCCTCCCTCCACCGCCACCGCTGCCGCCGCCGCTCCCGCTCCCGCTCCCGGCCGCGCCCCCGCGAAGGGCGGGTGCCCGGCGGCGCCCTTCCGGATTGGTGGAGGCGGTGCCTGCCTGTGCGCGGGGCGGGGCGGGGCGCGCGGCCGTGCCATGTGTGCCGAGCGCTGCCCGGGCGCGGAGGCCGCCTCAGAGCGGGGGCAGCCGCCGCCGGGCAGCGCCGCGCCCTCCCGCCCGCCCGCCGGCCGCTGGCTCCCGCCCCGCGGGGCGATCGAGCCCGGGCCATGTCCTCCGCGCGGGGCTTCCTCTACGGCTCCCTCTGCCTCGCTAGCCGATCCACGCCGCTCTGCCAGCGGCCGGCCGGGGCTTCCTCCGCCCTGCCGGGGCTGCCGCTGCTCGGCGGCGCCCGCCGGCGCCTGCTCGCCTTCCGCGGGCTGAGCTCCGCTGCGCGCTGCGCGGCGGCGGGGCGGGGGGCGGCGGCGGCGGCCGCGGCGGCGGGAGCCGGGCCGTGCGCGCCGCGGCGACGAGGCTGCGGCGGGCTGGGGGCGGCGGGCGGCGGGTTCCGGCCGTCGCGGGTGGCGGTGGTGGTGAAGACGACGCGGTACGAGTTCGAGCAGCAGCGGTACCGCTACGCCGGGCTGTCGGAGGAGGACCTCAAACAGCTGGTGAGCAGCGGGAGGGGGCGGCGGGCCCGGTCTCTCCCGCCGGCGTTGCGGCCCGGGCGGGTGAGGCGGGGGCGCGGCCCGGAGCCCGGCCCGGAGGTGGCGTGGAGGTGGTGGCGGGGGTGCGAGCGGCGGCGCTCACCGCCCTTGGCTCGTCTGTTGCAAATGAGCGAGGGATTTGTGTTGGGAAGCGTGTTTGGGTTTCATCCTCGGAGGGGTTCCAGCAGCCTTCATCAAGCTGCAGGTTTGTTTCTTGCAGTGTGCAGCGTGAAGGCTCTGTTCAGAGGCGCGCATGCTGAGGAAAGCGCTGTGCTGTGAAAATCGCCGCTGAGGCGGAGAGGGCTCATGCTCATTTCCTCCTGCTCCTGTGCTCCGTATCCTTGTCTCGCTTCATCCTTCGGGTATTCGAACAACTCCTTCAGCTTAACAGCGAGATCTGTCATTTGCTTCCATCTCTCTTACTGCAGTTTTTAGAAAAGCATTCTCCTGTGGTCTTTAAGAAACATTCAGTACAAAACCGGGTGGCTGTTCCTTTTAATTAAGGTATTCAGAGGAAAGCAGGTATCTTCAAGAGTTGATACATGCACCCAGTGTCTCGTGTCTTCATCTCCGCCGAGCTCAGTGACTCCATCGTATCCTCCGTGTATCCTGTGACTGGCTCCTTCCAGTGCTCATCTGCCACGCGTGGGCTGAGGGATGATGGTACCTGTTGGAGCTGCTTTGGTTGCCAGCAGTCTGTGCAGACCAGGTCATGACCTTGTGTTATTGTCTTTATTCTGAATAAGACCATTAGTTTGGCTCTATCTAGTCCTAGGTCTCCTACAACTGTAAATATTTTAGACCTCTACTAATTTGCAGTGTTTAGATTAAACTTGCAGATGTGCTTAACTTGTGTGGCAGGGACAAATGGAGTGGTTGCATAGCCTTGCTTCGTAAAGCACTATGGTAAAAAGTATAGTATCTAAAGCAGGACAGTTCTTATATTTTTCTGTGTACTTTAGTTAGTCATCCACCTCCTATGGAACTTCTGTCCAAACATTTTTACATATTTTGTAAAGCTCTTTAAAAGCTCTCTAGTCAAATTTCATATGGCACCAAGTTTAATGTGGGAACATCAGCCTATATTCTTATTCACACCTACATGTAGGTTCCTTTTGCTGAGATGTCCCCATACTTCCTTTCGTAGGATGGGTGTGGAAAAGCAGTGTCTCTCACAGCTCATCTGTAAGACTCATTGTCTTTGTTTATACTTCTCTTGAGGAAGCACTTCTTGCTGCTAAGTGTAGAGACTCAGGTTGTTCTCTGTGTGCAGCTAAATCCAAGAAAAACAAAATGGCGTGTTCGGTCACCTTCCCGTGAGCACTTGTGTACAGGCAGGACTGGGACAGTGAACCAGTTAGCAAGCAATGTCACTGGTGTTGCACATCCCTAAAAGTGCTCTTGATGGACTATAGTGGTATCTGCAATTTCTTTTCTATGTTTTGCATGATCAGTATCAGTCTGAAGATGCATTTTAAAAAAAGTAACTTTGAAAGCACAGCATCTGACTCTAGTAGTTGCAGAAACACATTGGAGTTTGTCCTTTTCAGGAAGCTAACAAGTATAACATAATTCTCCATATCTGAGAGAATGCTAGAATTTTTTTCTAGGACTAGTGTGGTTTTGTGGTTTTTTTTTTTTTTTTTTTTTTTTTTTTTTTTTTTTTTTTTTTTTTTTTTTTTTTTTTTTTTTTTTTTT